>VXBL01000556.1:138173-156987 GCA_013400195.1 Aramus guarauna
AAAAAAAAAAAAAAAAGAAAAGGAAAAATGTTCATCTGACCCTGAAATTCCAGATGCCTGAGATTAAAAGAATGGGCTGGGTTATCCCATAATCTATACTGGCACTATAGCTGCTAAGTAATTTAATGTGAATGCTGTGGAAATGATGATGTATACCATCAATTGCTGTGAACACAGCTGTGTTTCATCAATCTCTGTTTCCCATAATGAGACAGAGAACTATCAATGGCTTTTACACATTTGATGTCAGCATTTGGGTAGGTCTGAGGTTTAATTATTTTATGGAGTTTTGTTTCAGTCATCTTGGGTCCTCCCGTTTCTTATTGGTTTTATTCAGTAGCAAGTGAGGCATCATTGTTTTAACAGCTAACAAAGAGAAATCTGAAATGAAAAAAATCTGCTTTGTTCATGGGAACTGAGATAGAAAGCAACAATATCCCACTTTTGGATGGACTTTGCTGTTCTGTCATTCATCGGATGATGGTTAAATCAGTTCCCTTCCTGGCTGACAAGATATCCCAAGTCTGGTGTGCGCAGAATTGCACCCTTAGAGACTAATATTTGCTTGGCTGTGGATTGTCACTTCTCTAAATTTTTTCCTGCTTCTGCTTCTCTCTGCTTCTTCTCTTGTTCTAAGAGATGTTTCTTTATTTCTGTCTCTTTTTGCCTTGACATTGTATTCAAATAATTTCCAGTAATAACTTTCTTTTCTCCAATCAAAATTCTCCTAATCCTCACCTCAAACTGTGAGAAGTTCCCTCAAGCTTTATCTCCCTGACAGATAATAGTTGCAGTGCAAGGCTCTCACGGTGCTGCACTAAATCTCAGATGACGTGGTTCTGGGGTTGCTATGTGATGTATTTCAAAGTCACAGAGCCAAAAATGGGTTTTGATTTACTGTGACTTAAGTGAGTCATGATGTGGGACAAAAGCCTTGATCCAAATCATTGGAAGGCAGTGGATGCTACACTACCCTGTTCCAATGTTACTGGTTTTATGTAGGAGCTTCTGCCAGGTTGTAGTACACATGCAATGTATGATGAAGCGTTCTAGCAGAACCCTTGTTATCTAGATCAGGCAGTGCTTTATCTTTGGATGATTTAAAGCATTTTATATACTTGTATAATTGCCTTATTATAGACTAGTTCTGTTTATATTTATCAACTTCTCATATGTAAGGGAATAAAACTATCATATACTTCTCATAACACCTCCACAATGCATATCATGAATATAACAATTTCAGCTTGAGTTAAACATGCCCCTCCTGTGTTTTATTTACATCTACCTATTGGGGGCGGGGGGGAAGTAGATATGTTAACTTATACTTCATCATATTTTGGCTTCACGTGAGACTGCATAAGCAATGTGGAATCTCCACCGGTAAGAGAAAAAGTGCGAACTGTATACATACATTTGTTCTCAGTTTAACATTAAAGAACCCTATCTGGAGCTGTCATTTCAGGGGAAAAAAATGTGATAGGCTATATTTAGACATATTTAACATCAGTGCAAGTAAAGAAAAGATCAGTTTGGCTATCTTGGTGATAATTTTTAATACTAATTCTGCTGTTTACAGATTTATTTTTTTTTTTAGTAATAGCTTCACATTTTGTAGCATGAACTGTAGAATTAAAGGCAATAAACATTATTTGTTCTGGTATGTTTTTGGCTTAGTACCTATTTTATTTCTTTTTTAATTATTTTTTTTTTTTATTGTTGGGCTCTGGTCCAAAGTCTAGGTATACTTTTACCAAGCTCTTTGTAAATATGTGCTTCAAAAATAATCACTTCTGCTTGTCTTTTGCTAGAGTATAGATATATGTCTCCCCAAGTAAGCCCAGAAAGAGACATAGAAATCTCTATAATATACTAGGATTTGACTTGCAAGGAGAAGCGAGTTATTAAAAGAAAAAGAAGAAAAATGAAAGAAAACCTATGCCTTTAATGAACAGAATAAAGGAGAAAAGAGAACGTTGATTTAATCTATTGATTTGCTGTGAAGTAAAGGAACAGATGTTTTCTGTTAGGTCCCTGGATAAAATTCAGTAGGCGCCACTGATACTTACGGACTGGTGACTTCTGATAAGATTGAAAATTGCTGTCTGTTCTATTGTTACTAAAAGGATATGGCAGGTTACACTGCTGTAGGTGACTCATTTCAGAGTACTCTAATACAGAAACAATATCTTATTTTCCTAGACTGAGACAAATCCAAGAAATGTTTTTCCAACAGTTTTCAGCTCCAAAGACATGCCAGCCATGAAGAGTTTAATGCTTACAGTAGGCAGTGGAACACATAAAGCTCCTCTGTTGTAGGTCTGCATCCCTTTGGATGTCTAGAAAAAGGATAATTATCTTTATTTGCCTTATTTCTCTTTGTCAGTCATCTCTTTGAATAATTATTTCAATAATTTCAATAACGTAGATGATTCAATAATTATCTACAGAGGTGCTTAGGGAGATGTTATTAAACTGTGGAGGTGTTGGAAGCAAGTAATTTCAATGTTGGCCTGGTTTTATCTGACTGCCTCTCTTTTGACAGATCCAAACATTAAACAGATCACGTTTTAATGGAAGTTCAAAGGCTTACCCAAAAGGTTCAGAAGGCTCTGTGATCAGGAAAAAACCCCCACAGTTTCTTATTTGCCTCTTGGAAACCCCATGAAGCAGTGTAATACTGGAATTCAGATTGTCTCCTGGTGTTTTTGAGAGGCTCGAGCAAAGTTTGCTGAGGTCAGTGTAGAGTGTCCCAGGTATCTCATCAGCTTTCAGGCAAGGACAGCAGAAAATCCATGTAGAACCCACCATGAATGCAACCGAAGCACATATGTGGTGTGCACGTGTTATACATGCACACACATGCCTATATACGCATACATATATATATATATATATAAAAAGCAAAGAATTTGAGTTCTTGCTTTGTATGTGAAATCCACCTCAGATACTGCACTACTAGGCAGGATCTTTCTATGAGCTGACTGGAGTCTTTTCTTCATGCTTCTCTTACAAGGAAGACGAGAAGGCCTCCCTTCTCAGCCTTCCTGAGATTTTTGGTGTGGAGCTTTTATGTATTTAAATACATGCACATGAACACACCCACCGTATTCACTGTCTTGCCTTCCTGCTGTTCCTGTAAAATAAGAAAACCACAGGTTTGAAAAATGTTTTCTTGATGAAGTGACTTCTAAGAATGTGCTTGTATTTGTTTAGCTTTGCAGTAGCTTTTTCTTGCAGTAGCACATCATTTCATACAGTACACGATGTCCTAAAAGGACGCACAATTCAGATTTGGTACCATATGCAGAAAGGCATTGTGGCAACTGTGGATCTTGCCTGCAAGATGTGGGCTATAAAACATGGTACTTGGACTCCTCTACTTGGCAGATTAGTTCCTACTTATGGTGAAATCTGTGAAGAATCCAGAAAACCTATAAAAGGCTCTAAGGCCCTTAATGAGAGACTTATGTAGCATAAAATGACGTACTCTTTGAAAGACTTGAAGAAAGCAAGAAAGAATTTGAGAAAGAGCATGGCATAGTTTTGATGTGATGTCTTAGGTATGAGCTAGTCAATATTGTTTACAAATCTACCTTTTGTGGTGCATCAGGTAAAAAATTATATTACCCTTCAGAACATTGCTTACTGCTTAAAATGAGCCTCAAATATAATCCAGCTGATGTGTAATAAGCATTACAGACTTGGAATGAAGTCACATGAATGGAAACATAATTTAACTTTCCAAGTTTCTTTTACTTTCAAAGTATTTAAAATGTCTGATTATAACAGATTCTGAAAGAGTAGTTGATTCTCAGCTGTTAAGCAGATCCAAATCTCTAATGAGGTTTTCCTGGGGGGGGGAAGGGTCACTGAGAACCATGCAATGTTCCTTGTTCTTGAGAATGCTACAGGATTTTCAGCTGCTGTAAGATCAACTTTACTTAGAGAGACATCTGTAACCTCCTACAGATTCTAATCATGGTCTTGTGGTATTATATGTCATCCCATGCACAAATTTAAGCCATTCAGTCCTGTTGAAGTCACTGAAATTAGCAAATGGAGAAGAAATTATTCAGGTGCTCAATTTGATACCAAGCCTTCATAAATTTTGAAGGCCAGAAGTTGTTAAAACCATCTACTCAGGCTCTTTACACAATTCTGGCTTGTAAATCACTAATCCCTGTTTTCTACAGTGCTTCAGGAGCTGTCTGGGACAGAATATGTATTTTTGAAGAATATCCAATCTTAAATTAAGGGCTTCAGGTGACAAACTGTAATGATAGCTGTGTAGCTGTGTGTTGGCTGGCTGGATGGTTAACCTTCACTCAGAAAATGTACACTTCTGATTTCTAAGCTGAATTTTTACAGATTCAGTCACTGGATCTTGTATTTTATCTGGTTTCAGTAGCCTTCATCAGTCTCATCCTTTTCTCATCAGATAGGCATGCAAGGACATCAATCTACTCTCTAATCTTCCTTTTGAAGAAAGCAAATGAACTGAGTTTAAGTGAGACCTTGAACCATTCTTGTACTTGTTTTGTTAGCCCCTTCCAATTTTGTTGTGCTTCAAATGTGTTTGCTCACTCTTCTAAATTGGGAGCAATGTGCCTTGTCTGGAGAGACAACTTTCTGATGAGCAACAATGCATGATGCTCAGAAGCATGAGCAGTTTGGTTCAGATAAGGACATAAAACTCCAGATTCATAAACAAACCTCATTCCAAACTACTCATGCTATTTCAAATATGCTGTATCTGTCTAGACTCTGCGTGAGAAAAACTCCCTGATGTTCCAGCAGAGATGCAACAGAAGATACTGAAACGAACAGAAGAATAGATGGGAATGACAATAATTGCACACACAAACCCTCTTCCTTTTTTTTAATGAGAGGTGGCCCTATTGTGCAAAGTTTAAGTTCTGTTTATGTCTGTGTTTGCTAATGGTGTTTGAGACCACGTAATGTCTTGCAAGGCTCGGCCCTGTGCTGACAGAAGATTGGAATAGAAACAAAGAGTTGTTTTAAGTGATAGCTAGGAATTCATTGAATAGGCACATACTAATCTGTGAGCTCTTGTTTACAGCCTAAATCTGTGTCAACAAAATATCTTTATACTGATGATATGAAGTCAGTCAAATGACTTGGCTTTGGACTAATACTAATCTAGGACAAATTTTAGCATCATCCAAATTCCAGCAACTAGTTTTCCACATGCAGAAGCCCCATCCACCTGTACTATCTTTAGAGCTTTTCCCCTGGAGTTCAGGTCAACCATTCATATCAGTTTTGCACTAGAAACTTGATGAACTGAATCAAGTTTCCTGCCAGGAATATAAACATGTTATCACAAGGGGCTTGCAAGCCTGTTGATGTAGCTGATGGTCACAATCAGAGGTTTGATCATCTTTTCGCTGGGTAACAATTCATGCAGATGCTACTATCTTTAAAGAAATAATTGTACTTGTTCCCTGCTATACCTCTAGAAAGGTAGAGCTGTGATTCGCCCAGCTGCCACCAGATGCCAGTGTTTACTGCACACAAGTCCTAGTGCACCCAGGCCAGCAGTGCTGCAGTAGGACACCCAGGCTCTCATAGGAGCTTCATGGTGTTGAAAAGTTGGTTCCTCTTGTTTTGGCTGAGGATTTGGACCTATCGTGGTGATCAAGCTGAGATCTTCTGATAATACATGGAATAAGAATAGCCTCCCTCTGATGTGTTTAAAGCAGGTAGCGTCCCTCTGCCCTTCTGCAGAGTGGAACTATTGGAGAGCTGCACCCTTGTCAAATAAAGTCAATGAGAGCCACCGGTAACGTCAGGATCCTGGCTGCTTCCCCAGTGCAGGAAAAGGTTTGGGGAAAATCGGAGAAGGTGTCTGGCATGCTGATCCCTTGGCAGATAGGCCAAGGTAAGGTAATCTGGACCCTGTGAGACACATGCAAGAGCTGTAAGAGAGCTTTGCAGTCCAGAAGTGCCAAAATTCAAACCACCCCTCTGGCCTATATAATGCATTCCTATTTAAAGAACTAAAAACCAATAAAATAAAATTCAAGAATAAGATACTACTGGGGAAATTAAGGGTCAGTTGCCCATAAGATAGAGGTGTTTGTTTTCTTTGTGTGAAGTAAAATTGTAAATTTGGGGCACAAATAGGTATTTATGGGGGAAAAAAAAGGTATGAATGTAGTAAATGCCAACTATCTTTAGCCTGTGCACTTGAAAGATGTTATGTTTTATCCATGAGGAGTGTATGTGTCTGGTTTTGCATGGCTCTGCTCCCTCCAGCCAGTTTGGGAATGTGTACATTGAATTTCAACATATGGTGTGGAGCCAACAGGTGAAGTTTGGACTTTTGCATTTCCTTTATTTTATAGTTGAAAAATTATTTACACTTTGCAAAAATTCTTAGCATTGTTTCAACAAAATCCTTGCCCTAGGAATCTCTTTATTAATAAAATGTAATTTATGATGACTCGTACTTCTAATCAAGAAAGAATAAGCACCAGAACTTAACGTGAAGGTGGTTAACTTACTACTTGCTTTAGGAAAATACACTAATACCTGGTTTTCATTGCAACCTAGCAAAAATCTATTTCTATTGAGATGAAATACCTTTCACATTTTAAGTGTAGTAGCCTGCGGGCATGCATTTTTCTCAGATGTTTTCATCCATCTTTTTAACCCTTGATCTATTCTCCTATTTTTTGATAGGCATATTCTATGCAAAGTTAGATGCAAAATTGTACAGCTCATTTGCATATGAACCTTGGGCCTCTTAGAAAACCAACAACAACAAAATCAAAAAAACATATGCACCACAAAAAGACTCCATAAAATGAGAAAAACCCCACAACAAACCCAACTGTCTTTTTGGTTAATATTGTTACTGGAAATAATATAGATTAAAAAATGAGAATATAATTGCATTGTTGCAGCACAAAGCAGACAAAGAAGGGATTTTCTTCTCTTTATTCTCCCTGAAGACTAGCACTATGAAATGTGCAAAGTCCCAGCTCAGGCTAGGTGCTTCTGCAACAAATCACTCTCATCAGCAGGAAGGGAAAAAAAAAAAAAGACAGCTATGGTTATAAAACACTCGTAGATAGCATGTGGACGATGTGTAGAAGAGCCAATTTTATTTGGTTCCTTTCCCGTAAGTAATCCAGGGTGGTATAAAATGTTACATGATATTTCATGTTGTGATGCTTCAAAGTTGTTCATGTAGGAATGGTCTAAGATGGAAATCATAGCTTGGAGCAGTAGCTGCAGCCGGGTGGGAGCGTTATCACACAGGAATTTTACAGAGGCAGCCTCCTGACATGTGCTGCCCTTCAGAACAAAGGTCCACTGGGCTTTCAAAAACAGCACATTGTTATTCATTGATTTACAGGTCTGGCCTAGGGACATATTGAATATTTGTCTTACAGTCTTTTTCTGAAAGCAAAATAGGCCTAACTTCAAAACTCAAAGCTACTTTCTAACTAACATATCGAATCAATTGTAATTAGCCATAAAATCTTTTGCAGAGAACATCCTTAGGTATGCTTTCAGTTTGTTAATGTGAACCAGCACCATGTTTGGTTTAAGCTGCTTAATTCATTTAATGAAAAGTAATGAGTAAAAGGGAGAGCTGACTATTCCAATACGTTTCTTGTCATTGATTGTGATGGATTAAAACAGAAAATTACTGGCTATCCCTGAGTATCACCCTCTCAGGAGCCACATATTTGCCCTGGTCTTTGAGCTCTTAGTAAACAAGATGATGCATTCCTTTCTAACATGCACTTTAAATTAGCTACAGCTCACACTTGGAAGAAGAATATTTGCAACTGAACTTTTTTGTTTTCTCATTTCTTTTACTGATTTGTGGGGCTTTGATTGAAGACTTCCATCTCTTGCTTTTTGCTTTAGTAATGGCAATTAACATTTACATGTGATTAATGCAGTGGCCAATCCAAAGGAGAGTGGTAAGTAGAACAGTTAGATTAATGTCTCTGCACAGAAACCAGGTAATCTCCAAGAAAAAGCACCATTAGAACAAGAATTAGGAACAATTTTCATCCTGGTGGAGATTTCGCAAGGATATCTTCTGCAGGCAGTCAGGTGGTTGGGAGTGGGCTTTTCTTGCAAGGGTGAAGGCGGTTGCTGGGGTCAGCTCCTGTTGATGCACGTTGCTAGCAACTGGCTTTGTCCTCCTCAGCTGAAGCTACTGATCCAAGTTACTGTTTTTATGCTCTCCTGTTGCTACTGCGCAGAGCTTTGAAGTATCACAACTTGAAATACCACGAAGCTTTTCTGTGCCAGCCAGGATTACTTATGGGAAGGGGATCAAATAAAAAGAATATAGATACCGCAGTTAGCAACGCTGATGATATCATTGGTCCCCTTTCAATTTCTCTGTCAGCTTTGATTCTCTTCCTTTGCTTTATTATTTGGGAATGGTATTAAATGCTGATGAGGCAGCATATATTTCAAGTCATCAAAGCCCTTTCAGTCACTCTTAGGCAATCAAACTTTTCTTTGGGGTACCTGACATTAACTGCTCACGATATGGTGCCTGATCACGGCCTGGAAGCTATTTCAGTACTGCTGCAGTCCTGCTCTGTGGAGCTGGGCAAGTTGCAATTTCTTTTCTTCCCCTCTCATAACTGGATTGTGAACTGGGTTTTTACAGCTGGAGGATGCTTTGTGTGCCTGAACAGAATCTTAATATTGGTGTGTTCTTCAAAGTGAAGGGTGCCATGACTTTGTTTCCAAATTTAAATCTTGTAGAAGCGGAGGTAATAAGAGGGTCAGTGATTTGGGTACTCCTCCAGGTTCTCACCTGTACTTTGCTCTTAACGAAGTTGCATTTCTTGCACAGTAGAGGGAAAGGTGATGATTACAGCAAGTATAAGAAAAAACATTACAGAAGGAGACAAATATCCTTTGTCTCCCTTGATCCATTATAAGGGTGCAGATGTCTGTTAAATTGTTTGCGAAATCCATTCACACAAGTTTGCAATAGGGTGAGTGGGTAGAGACTCTGATGATGTTCACTGGAAACATATTGCACTACCTCTCATAGATGCATCTGCCTTCACTTCAAACATACTTTGAGCTGGACAAGAACATTTTTTAAGACCTGAGATGAAAATTGTTGAAAAAACAATAGCATGAAACAGAGATTCTCTAGCCCTTTCATAAAATTTAAATCTAACAGTAGATACCAAGTTAAGAAATTATAGGGTTTTAAATGTAAAACTATGCCTTCAGATTATTGCTGCCTCATTTTATGAACCAGTAGCACTATTTCTTGGAAATAAACAGTAGGAAAAATGGTTATGTTTCTTAAATCATACCACACCTGATTTGCTAATCTGTACGCAGCACTGGAAGAATATAGAACAAGTCAGTCCGGGTACATTTACATTATATCTTCTATTCAGTTTAAGACTTCAAGATTTTGTTTAGCTTTTCCCTACTCACCTAGCCATATTTTTGATTGTGAAGCACATTCTTCCTTACATCTATAAAACTGGCTTTGACTGGTGACTTCCTTAATGACTGTTACGCTACCTCCTATGCCAGTCTCTTAGCAGAAAGCAACAAAACCTCAACAAATATGCTATATAAACCCCTTTATTAAGAAATAAGACACTTTTATTCCAAAATATCTGTCCCCAGGGAGATTTTAATCAAGATAACAAAAAGCATGAAGAGAAATTGATTTCTGGAACTAAGTGTAAATTTTGTCTGCAACTAGTTTTGAATACTTTGGGAATATGTTACCTCAGAAATCACCTCATTCCTTTAGTGGAGTGACTGTGTTTGTTACATATGTCTGAAAAGTCCAAAAGCCATTTTGGATGTAGAGCGCGGGTGTGCAGAGATCATCACACCCGTCAGCACCAGGTTCTTGTTGTTTTATGTTACAGCTATGTCATGTTTAAATAGAAATAAATTAAGTGTTAAGTAGAAAGTCTTCCTGCCTTAGTGCAAATAGCAACAAACTCCTGGCATGACAATATAGCAGTCGTTTGCTCTGTGCTGGAGATGATCTCATAGTTGGTTTAATCAAAAAGGGACATACTCTGCTAGAGGACCATAGCTATGGAAATTGAATCTTTTATCATTTTGCCAAGAACTTTCTTTGTTGTCCTTTGGGTCTCATTGCAAGGCTCATTTTGTTGCGCTAGGGTTTTCCAAGTGAGAAATCACACAAAGTTTTGATTGCGGAGCCTCAGAAGGCTTTTCTCGTGCAGGCTGGGCTACATTAAAGAAATAAGTGGACTAGAGTCATATCATACATGCCTACTTTCTCCATTGGCTGTCTGGGCCTTTTTTCCCCTTTTCCCCATTATTAACATTTACTCAAAATTCATAGAGCAGAACAAGCAGCTGTGCTGTTTCATACAGTGTGTGTTGGAGTCTATAGTAGAGTATATTTTGATATGGAATATATCTGGAGTATGTTTTGATGGATGAGACAAATATTGTATTTATGTGGTTTGAATGCTATTAAAGAGTTAACAAGTCTGCAGATTTTTTTTTTAATATTGGAAACCCACTAAGGAATCAAAAAAGTGAAAAACCTGCTTGTAAAGATTTCTTGTTCTTTTACTCATGCTCTTGGAACTCACAAGTACTGTGTGTTTTTTAGAACAACTGCTGTTAATGAGGAGGCTTTTCCAATCAGTTATGAATAGCATATTGAAATCTGAAAAATACAGTGTAGTTGCATCATAGCATCATAGAATGGTGTGGGTTGGAAGGGACCTCAAAGACCATCTAGTTCCAACCCCCCTGCCGTGGGCAGGGACACCCTCCACTAGACCAGACTGCCCAAAGCCCCATCCAACCTGGCCTTGGACACTTCCAGGGAGGGGGCAGCCACAACTGCTCTGGGCAACCTGTTCCAGTGCCTCACCACCCTCACAGTAAACAATTTTTCTAACATCTATCTAAATCAACCCTCCTTCAGCTTAAGGCCATTACCCCTTGTCCTGTCACTACACTCCCTGATAACCAGTCCCTCTCCAGCTTTCCTGTAGGCCTCCTTCAGGTACTGGAAGGCTGCAATTAGGTCTCCCCAGAGCCTTCCCTTCACTAGTTTCATTAATTTTTATAAGGTTTTTTTTGTTGTTGTTGTTTTACTAGATTTCTGAAGTAATTTTCTGTTTCCATGGTTTCTAAGAAATAGATTATATTAAGAAAAGGCTGTTACTGCAGTCTGGAAGAAACCTCTTTTAGATCAAAAGGGAAAGATGCCTGAGGTGTCTGGTGTGGGAACCTCTAGTGTACTGTGTTATCTGGAAATATGAATGGAAAGTCAGTGTGATCCAGCAGTTACTAGCAACGAAACTAGAGAGACAGGAAAGNACCTGTTCCAGCCTCACCACCCTCACACAGTAAACAATTTTTCTAACATCTATCTAAATCAACCCTCCTTCAGCTTAAGGCCATTACCCCTTGTCCTGTCACTACACTCCCTGATAACCAGTCCCTCTCCAGCTTTCCTGTAGGCCTCCTTCAGGTACTGGAAGGCTGCAATTAGGTCTCCCCAGAGCCTTCCTTTCACTAGTTTTATTAATTTTTATAAGGTTTTTTGTTGTTGTTGTTGTTTTACTAGATTTCTGAAGTAATTTTCTGTTTCCATGGTTTCTAAGAAATAGATTATATTAAGAAAAGGCTGTTACTGCAGTCTGGAAGAAACCTCTTTTAGATCAAAAGGGAAAGATGCCTGAGGTGTCTGGTGTGGGAACCTCTAGTGTACTGTGTTATCTGGAAATATGAATGGAAAGTCAGTGTGATCCAGCAGTTACTAGCAACGAAACTAGAGAGACAGGAAAGGAAGAATCCTTCTGACCACTGCCAGATGTAGTCTTGGGACCTAACATGTATTGCAGAAATTAAAAACATCCACAGGTGTTGTAGAAAATCCCCTTATTCGAGTCCAAATCCTATTTGTATTGCGTTCAATAGCAAAATTCCTACAGGTTTTGAAGGTACCGTATCAGAGCCTTATTTCATAGCCTGTGGGGATGAATCCTCTTCCTTAAACCAGTTTTTACACATTTCTGTGTATGACCTCAAACTTTCCTACATGACTTTATAGAACAACAAAATATGATATTTATTGTGCAAATGGCAATATAAGGCAACACACTGTGAAAGTAATCTATGTGAAATGTTTTATTTTGCTAGGATATGCAGTTCACTTCAGTTTGGTGTTATAAGAGTCACACAGCAATTCAGCAGATTTATGGCTTCACTGAAAACTGTGATGACATACCCTTGCACTACTTTGCTCTCACTGCAACATCTGGGCCTGTGTCCAATACTTGATAACCAAGTTATCCACAAAGTGATACAAAACCCATTTTGATTTACTGCAAGAGGACATTCTTCTGTCAATTAGTATAAGTTAAAGGTCCATAGGTGCTTGATCTAGCCAGATACTTAGATGTGCTTTTATCTCTGAGCATGCTGCCTGGCCGAGCCTCATACTCACTTGCAGCCCCATTGATGTCCCTGAGACTTGGCACTGGTGCATATCTCCAAAGCTTATTGGTGCTTTCAGGAGGTGTAAATTAAAACCAGCTATTCAGGCAAACTATGCTCAATTCCAGTTTCATGAGCCAAACCTCATCTTTATTGCCTGTAAATATGTTTCTTCCTATGTGTTGCCTGTATCTCCTGATAGCAATGATCCGTATTTCACTTTGAGAGAGTTGGGAGTATAGTTACGTCTCTTGGGTGTACTTTTCCCCTTGAATGCCATGCTAGGAATGTATTAATATATCTTTAATAGGCCGGAGGAATGTAGAATGTGCATACTGACAGGGCATTTGGAGCCCGGTGGGGAGGGCAAGTGAGGGGAGAGGCTGGGCAGATGGAAACCCTCCTCTCTGCAGGAGGTAGGAGTGGTGGAACTTGTGCCACGCTTTCATACCAAGCCTCTTCTCTGTTTTGCCAGTGGCATCCATACGCAATATTATATCACCTGTTCCCAAGATTGCTCTTTTTCATGTGACCTTGGGGCAATCCTGGGTGAAGTGTAACTGGAACTGGATGATACGGTTTCTTCCTGAACTTGCAAGATACAAAAACAAGCTTAAAAACAAGGAGATGAGAAAGAGAACACATATCTGGTTTATTCTTGTTTTATTTATACAATTTTAGCTGTGATTTATGCTTTCACATTTGCTTCTCTAGTCCTGGTTGAAGCCCTAAGGGTTGTTACAAGTTCTCACTAATTAAAAATAGGATATATTTTTATGGCAATTCTTTTTAGGCTCCTTACATTGTGTGGTCTAACTGTGAGCAGACTTTATCAACAGTATGGTCTTTCATGTGCCTTCTATTTCTGGTGGCTGCTGTTCTTTTTCTTTTAAACATGGATTATTTCTAAATGCTATCAGTATTGTTATGAAAAATAATTGTTGTTTTCATTGTCCTTGTAGCCCTTTTCCACTTAGAGCATTTATTTAATTCCCTGGATAGTGTTATAATTCAAGCCATTATTAAAAATACTGGAAATACCTAACTGAGGACAGACTCCTTGAGAATGTATGTATGTGTGCGTTTCCAGTTAGCCATTAATAAGAACTCCTTGAACGCAGTGTTTTATCTAGTCTATGTCTCTATTGGTGGTGTATTAAAATATCAAGCGAGATATTAATAAAAGGCTTGCTCTGCTCAAACTGAATGACATTTATTGCACTTCTGCTATCCACTAGGCATGCATCCTGTTACAAGAGAGCAGATTGATGTGGCTCGTACTTATCTTTTAGTCTAATTTAGTTTATTTCTGCAAAATATTAACCTTTCCATTTAGTAGAAATATATCCCTCCTTTCTCCAGTTCATGTTAAGCTTTCTGCTTCAAACTTCCCATCTCTCAGTATTTGTTTTAACTCTGTGTTTGCTTTTCATTCCTGCTCAAGTATCGTGATAATATTCTTCTTACCGTGTTTCTGGGTTGGGAGGGGTTTGATTTTTTTGATAAGGAACGACTTTTTCTCATGTTAGTATTTTGAAAGCGTTTATTACTTGCAGAGTTATACTAGAATATGAGTTTCAGCTCTTTGTGAGGGGACCTCAATGCGATAAATCTTAATCTTTGTTCTAGACTGCAAAAAAAGACAAAACTCTCAAAATTTAAAGCTATACATGTGATATTTGATCTTGCTGGAGAGTATCTGTCTTATTTTTTTTAATGTTTTAATCAGCAATAATCAGTAATAATTCAAAGCCTGAAGTCCTTGCTAACACAGGCAGAATCCCACTAGTGTCCTTGGGACTTTTGCCTTCAAAAATGCACTAGCAATTAATGTCAGGATTTCTGTCTTAAGACAGTAGCTGAATGACCACTTGGGCATAGTGCTATTCAGGTTGTCAACCTCAAGTTTGTCTCCCCGCCCAAGTCAGAGAGCTGTCTGCAATTACTGCTGCATAAAGGGCTTGGCCAACTGTGGGATGCTGAACACTCAAAAATCCCATTAATTTGAGATGGAATTGTTGCTGTTGGCCTTTCTCTGGACTAGGCTGTATATGCTTCTAGCTGGATTGCTCCAGAGACCTGGCAATGAGTCTGGAGGGCATTTTCCTAGGCTGTTACACAAAGTTTCACTCACAAATATGCAGAATATTCCCAAAGGACTAAATGTTGTTGGTAACATGACCCTCCCTCCCACCCACTCCCAAAGAATAATGCCTATTAAACTCTTTTTAATTTGTTATGGTATTATAGATCTTAAATATTCAGAAAACTGTTGCGAAGCCACTGTCCTATCCCATTTCTCCCTAAGAGGCCTTTGATGCTCTTGGTCCTATTCCGTGGCTCACCAGTGTTATTCAAGTCATTATTTAGGCTTTGCAAAACCTGCCCTCAGGCTCTCAACTTCTTTGAACATGCCTCAGCTTTTCCAGTCTCTGAGTCCTTTCTTCATACTCTGTACCATGGAAGACTGTTGTGAAACGCATTTTCTGCATTCTTGCCCCTTCGAGGGCTTCCATATTGAAATGTTCTCCAAACTGCTTTATTTGAGTATAAAGCTCAAAACTTCTGAAAGCTCTGCTTTTATAGACCTGAGGGGAAAACAAAGTAGGACCTTAAAGGGGCTCATCCTCTGCAGAGGTTTGAAACAGTAGGCTTTTGGGATGGTTTAGTAAAAGACTAGATTTTCAGTTAAATGGCTGTTTTATATGAAGTGTATGCCTCTTGTGACAATTGCAAAAATTCATCAAAAAAGACTGTTTCCGGTGCCATCTTCTTTTGGGTTTTTAGACAAATATATTGAAGACATTTCTGTGAAAAATTGTCATTTTTCATTTTTCACAGCTTCTACCATTTTGATCAACCCCCTAGTATTGAGGTCTTGTAAAGAGTAAGAAAAGGAGAGTGGCATTTTAGAGAGAAAAATAAAATTGGGTAGCCAAAAAAATTTTTAGTGGGAAAGGAGGTGAGGCAACAGATAGTTAGGAAGAAGAGCTTGAAATTTGACTTGTTTCAGCCCTAGAAGGTTGAAATGTGAGGGAGCTGTCTTCAGCTGGAATGCTTGTTAAAAAGACCAGGGTTTAGCTGAATTGGAAGAAAGACTTGCAGACTGCATTAGCTCTTCAGTGGTAAAAATAGAGTACGTTTCGTGTTTATCCTTAGTGGTTATTTTCTCCTCCGCATTTCCCTCCCTTCACAAAACGAAACTAAATACAGTGGACAAAAGTAGAATTTACCTTAAAATCTGATTTGATGGAAGGATCTTCTGACTGAAAAATATTGAGGCTGTTGGTCCCTTTCTCTCTACGTATGTAGCGGTACAGGATGCATGAGTATAAATGCTGGGCAGCAGCTGGGAGCTGTTTGTTTTTGGAGAACTGGAAGCTCTTTGAAAACTGCAGGAGTAGATATGTTTCTGAAGTTTTATTTCATTGTTTAGCTTTCTGTCATCCAGAAGTGCAGTGTTTACTTAAACGTTATACAAGCTCAGTGTTGTAAATTAACAAGTACTGTTGTAAATTAGGAGTCTTGGATTTAAACTGTTGGACTTAATGTTATAATTGAAAACAGCTCTACAAACGCTCAGCTGTTGAGTCCTAACTTTATAGAAATACCTTGGTTTCAGAATGTGACATTCCCAGGCGGTTCTGAAAGTGTGTTGAGCTAAACTTGGGGAGTATGTTTGCATTTTTGTGATCAAATGAAACCTGCCGCATAAATCTGAGAAATGCATGCAATCCAGGGTTTAATGCTGGCAATTCATACCCTCTTTTTGGGGCATGGCTTCTGTGTAGCTCCTATGTAAGGACCTGTGCACAGTCCCAAGAAATAGATTTTTATCTACATGGCATAATTAAGGTTACTTTTTTTCTTTCTGAAGGCAAATTTGCCACATTGGCATTCATATTTCAGGTCATATTTCTCCATTATGCTGCATGAAAACACAGTCACAATAAGAGGTGGAAGCTCTGTGCAAGATACAGGAAAATGTTGGGGGTAAGGTAGCTCTATGAGTGCTCTAAAAGAGAGTTGGGCTGAGAGCAGCCCTGGGGAGAAAGACTTGGGGGTATTGGTAGTTGAAAATCTCAACGTGAGTGGGCAGTGTGCGCTTACAGCACAGAAAGCCAACCATGTCCTGGTCCCTATCAAGAGAAGTGTGACCAGCAGGTTGGCGGAGGTGATTCTCCCCCTCTACTCCACTCTGGTGAGACCCTACCTGGAGTACTGTGTCCAGCTCTGGGGGCCCCAGTACAAGAAAGACGTTGAGCTGTTGGAGAGAGCCCAGAGGAGGCCACAAAGATGATCAGAGGGCTGGAGCACCTCTCCTGTGAGGACAGGCTGAGAGAGCTGGGATTGTTCATCCTGGAGAAAAGAAGGCTCTGGGAACACCTTTATAGCAGCCTTCCAGTACCTGAAGGGGCCTACAGGAAAGATGGGCAGGGACTGTTTATCAGGGAGTGTAGTGACAGGACCAGGGGTAATGGCCTTAAGCTGAAGGAGGGCAGATTTAGATTAGATGTTAGAAGGAAATTGTTTACTGTGAGGGTGGTGAGGCACTGGCACAGGTTGCCCAGAGCAGTTGTGGAGGCTCCATCCCTGGAAGTGTTCAAGGCCAGGTTGGATGGGGCTTTGGGCAACCTGGTCTAGTGGAGGGTGTCCCTGCCCATGGCAGGGGGGTTGGAACTAGATGGTCTTTGAGGTCCCTTCCAACCTAAACCATTCTATGATGCTATGATAGATCTATTCCAAAGACATGTGTTTTGCAGATGAGATGTGATGGAGTAGAAGGAACACAAACAAGTGAGGACAATAACATTGATTCAAAGAGTACAACTGCATGAAGAATCAAATAGATAAGAAAAGGCAAAGCATAAAACTAAAAAAAAATAATCTGGGAAAATCTTATAGGAAGGAAAGACTTCAATGTGCACTCTTTATATGATGGTCTCTGTTCTCACTTCCCTTTAAAATAGAGCATATACATTTTATCCATGACTGATGGAGGTATTTAAGGGGATAGAGTATGAACAATGGGAATGGAAATGATTGAGCAGTAATAGGACAGACAGACATCATCTGGAGATCCTTACTGCAGAGCAGGCTAGGTGTTTTCTGTAAAGAAAGGAGGTTTCAAGTAAGAGATGAAAGTTAGAAGTTGCTTTTAAATAATGTTGCCTCAGTTATGGTTTTCCATGCTGAACTCATCACCAAAGTAGTAGGGAAAAAAACAAGTCAGTTAAAAACGCAAAAACCCTTTCCTGAAAGGTCACTGAGGTAGGCGGAAAGTATTCATTGGTGGATTCTGCCAGGAAGAGGGAGCTCCTGTAGACATCAGATTTGGTGAGGATTAACAGTCAACAGTTAATAATATTTTAATTCATCGCTTTACTGAATGGAATTCAAATTTTCCCTTGTCGGTTCTCCAGTTTACAGCTGAGAGTAATCCTCTCAGGCATTGAGCATTGAGGCATCACTCGATATCCAAGCTATTTCAAAAAGTAAACAAATGTGTTCCTTATTTTTCTCCCCATTATGCTAGAGTGTTAGATTTTGAGGTTACTGAGTTTGGGGAGGGACAGTAGGAAGGAAATGCGCCATGTATTACTTTATTTGGTTAAAGAGATGGCTCTGCATTTTTACCTCCAGTTCCCGAAGAGATGAGTTCCCATAGTTGTGAACATCCTGACATAAGCTGGGGCTAAGCTCTGGGCGAAATTGCTGGTATTGCTAGTGTTGCAATTTCACAAATCATGAGACAAATATAATTAGTTTTTGTTTCTTTCATGATATTTGAAATTACAGAGGCAGTTGCTGTGCTGTTTTTCTGCTTCTACATTTAAAAAAAAACCCCCAAGTTTACCTACACGCATGATAGAACATACCATGTGGTGTCACTTCTGGTTTTCGTCCTCCCTGTTAGGAAAGATGGTATGTTCCCCAGCTGTCTCCTGCTCTCCTCTTTGCAAGAGCACTCAGCTCCCATCCTATACCTTGGAGCAGGATGTGGCTGAGGCCAAAACCACTAAGGGTGATTTTTGCAGCTTGGAATTTCCCCATGGCTATTGTGTCCATCTCCTAAGTATAGCAGAAGAAAAGTGTTTGTCTCAGCAATTGCTTTTGTTAAGGGTTGATTTTTAAGTGGTGAACGCTGCTGCTGTAAACTCAGCTTCATGTCATTGAAATGATGCACCATGATTTGATTGCTGAGCAACTTTGGATTTCGCTGAGAGGTTTTGTGTGGGGGTTTTTTTTTTTGTTGTTGTTGTTTGGTTTTGTCACATGTGTCTTCAGAAAACTAAGCACTCTGTGTGAGCTGCTGTACACTATCTTTCAATTT
>VXBL01000556.1:158460-186740 GCA_013400195.1 Aramus guarauna
AATGGATTAAATGCAGTATTAGTCTATACACACAGCTATGACTAGGATCTGATATAGCAAAGCGCGTAATCAGGTGCAATCAGAGTTGCTACCAGGGTGAGGAACCATCACTGAGCATCACCTCTTAGAGCTGTGAATTTTCATCTTTCAAGGTATCTTGAGTGATGCCTAAGCAGTGCTAAACATCAGACCTTCACAGCAGTCCCAGCTCTGCTTTCAGTAGTATTCATGGGACTTGATTTATCAACGGGAAACAAGTATTAATCTTGCTGAGAGCCTGTGATTGCCTTCCCTGTGCCATCCGTTGCTTGTCCTCTGACTCCAGCAGTTTGTTCCAGTCTCATGCTGGCCCATAGAACTGCTGATGCTCCTGTCATGTGGCATGGCAAATGAGATCACTGGCTTGCTCTGGGTTAAAATAATCCTTTTTGCTTTCATTTGTGTAAAATTGTTTTTGTAAACATTTGTGCATGTTTATCCCTGGAAGTGTTTAAGGCTAGGTTGGATGGGGCTTTGAGCAGCCTGGTCTAGTGGAGGGTGTCCCTGCCCGTGGCAGGGGGATTGGAACTAGATGGTCTTTGAGGTCCTCTCCAACCCAAACCATTCTGTGATTCTATGTTTGTGTAAGATTAATCCCTTCCTCTGGTTTTTCATATGGTGCTAGGGATAGCTGAACCACCTCAGCTGAGAGGTGGCATGGGAAGAAGGGAGCAAGAGGAAAGAGCTGCCTAAGCTATTTCAGATGCTAACAAACGAAAGGCTGGAACTGGAGCTTCAGTGTATAGGTCCATAGCTTGCTGGCTTTGGTGGCAAAGTCAATTTCCTTGTTCCTGCTTTGTCCCCCACAATGTTCAGTGACTTCCCCTAATTCACGTGCAATCTGAGCTTATTTTCTAGTCTTAGTAATGACATTGCTACTGTGCTTGTAGACTTAAAGTAGAGCATATAAAAGAACAAAATTGGTCTGCTTTTTTATGACTTTTTACATGTGAATTCCCTGTCTTAAATGAAACTCTTATAAGCATTGGAATTCAAATGGGAACATAATAGAACTTCCTGGATATTGTGTCTATCAGTTGTCTTTCTAGCTCTATTTATCTTACATATCAATGATTTTACATAAGAAACTAGAAAACAAATGTATGCTTTGTCTGCACTAAGGAGAGCAGCAGAACAACCTAAGCTATAAGAAGCGGTCTTGTCATTGCTGCGTGGAGCCCTCCAGGAACTGATTTACCCTGTACTGCCCCCAAAAATTTGCACTCTCCTGCCTACACCCTACGCTTAGCTTGTACTACAGGACTAAATACTGACCGTATCCATTTCCGCTCTTTGTCAGGCTTTGTTTATGGCTCAGAAGCAGCACAGGGAGGGTGGAGGAGCTTACATTTCTTCATGCTTGTATTAGCCATTGGCTCTAGATCAAGAAATATGTGAGCAGCATTTATTAAATATGATCAATTGCAGACCTGTAAGTTCATGTCACTTCCACTGACATTTTTCCATTTAAACTCTTAATTCTCCCTCTTGTGACCTCAAAATAGTGATTTATTGCAATCTGCTAGCATTTGAACATTTCTGATGTTAGAGACAGAGATTTGTGAATGTCGAGGGGCTAGATGATCTCAAGCCAGGTCAGCAGATCTCAGTATTCCAGACCCTTGAATGTGAACTTTAGGTACTATTTTTACAGAAGGCATCGTTTAGTTCAGTGAGAGCTGACTCTATTTTCAGGGTTACAGGCTGGGATTTGTGCTTTTATTGAGCTACATAGCAAGCAGAGTGTGTGGAAACTCCCACTGAATAAGCCAGAGCGAAGCGCAAAGGAGGCCTCCAGACCCACACACAGGATGCCGCTCTGGCACTGTCAGTTCTCTCTCCCGTGCCTATTTTGTAATAACCTGAACCATATTATGCCTGGTGAGTTGTTAAATTTGCATTCAAATTTGAGTCAAAAGTTGAAACTGCGGCCAGGCTAAAGTCATCTGGAGTTTTGCCTTTGACTTCAAAGGGCCACACTTTTTATCCATCCAGGTCTACAATTGTAGGAGTGATCTGAAGGAGCACTTTTTCAGCTCCTCTGCAGATCCAGGTCTACTTGATGTATAGCTCTCTGCCATGGCAGGACAATCTTTTCTCTATGAGATTTCTGTGCTCCTCTTGCTTATTCCTTCTCCTGAAGTCATAAATCTCTGTTTAGGGCACCAAAATCCTTCTCTGCAACAGCTGGTATTGATTTTAAAGATGCTTCAGGTAAAGAAAAAAAAGTCAGTGGAAGGAATATAATTCCTGTTGGCAGGCATTTTCCCCTAGATATTAAAAAAAGAGAAAATGATTTTTTTTTCTCTCTGTCATGCTTGTTTGTAAGAAGAAAAAGCACGCAAGAAATCTCACCCCAGACCAATGACCAGAGACACTTGCCATCACTGCTCCATCCTGCAGTGCAGAAGCCCCTCTGGGGAATGTAGGAAAGGTAGAACTGCAGAAAAAAGTAGTGGGAGAGGGATGCAGGACTCCCCTAAGGGAGTAATAGGGTAGATCTCTTTTTATGTAAGTTTTAAAAGTCACTTACAGCAACTTTTAGAACAATGTGGTCCCCCTGCATCTCTCTGGCTGAAAAACCTAACCATGCAAATAGGCAGGATATTTAACAACTTTCCTTCTTCCATCCTCCACTACCCAAATTGTTCTGGAGGCCCTGGCTGTTCTCTTAGCTCAAATAATGTTTGACAGTTCAGTAATAAGACAAAAGACAACCTTTTTTTTTCTTTTTTTTTTGTCTTTTTTAATCCGGATAATTTAATACAATAAAGAAGCAGAGACATCAAAGCAAAGAAACTATATACATTGTACAAAGCATTGGGAATCTGTTCTCTTTTCAGAATTTTGACATGTGCTATGTAGTGTGGTTACAGCTATTAAGAAAATACAGACATCTTTCCATGCAGTCCTCTTGCTATTTAAAACAATCATGTGAAATCTGTTTTGATGCTGCACAGAGACACATACAGCTTTATTACTGGCTTTCAGTGAAGGTGGGTAGAATATGTTGGCCTTGTACTTCATTAGAGCAAGAGCAGGGCAGTTAATTCTGAATGAGAGACATTCGATTTATGACACAGTACAAGTTTTGTGCATGTAGACTGCTTTCTTGTTCCGTCTTCAGAGCTCTGCTTAGCTTCTTTTGAAACACGTTTGATTGGCATTTATTGCCTGGGAGGGTGTTTGCAGAGGTTTTCCTGTCCTACACCCTAAGACTTAGGCAGGACTGCTGTTGAGACCTAACACGGAGATGCACAGGATCTGCCCTTATGATCTCTTATCTAGAGGGCAGCCTGTGAGCCCGTGCCAGCACCATCGCCAACGAGCATAACAGTTCCTGAAAGAGTTGATGGAGGGGACAAAGGTTCTAACATTGCTCTTAATTTTTCAGAAAATGTCTCTTTCGTTGATCGGATCACCCTATCTACCTTCAAGCAGTTAAAATACATACAGACTTGACTGCAGTGGGTGACAATTTAGTCATCTCAGGAGGAGAGGATGACCTGTAAGTTATGTCGTCTTCCAGGATTCCAAATGTAACCTTAACTCTGGTCTGCTATTTTTACTGCTCTCCTCCAATGTGCTTGTTAGAGCTATGGAAAGACCTTCTTGAAGGCAGGATAAGCTGCAGGCTCTCAGTAGCTCTGAAACATACACGCACAATTCTTTAAGTTGAGGCATAGACAAAAATACCACAGTCATTCAGAGAAAACTGTCTGGCTTGGCTTTTTTTGAAAGTTGAGTCCAAGTTATCTTAGTTACCAAGATGATTATGCTTACTGGGCTCAGGGTATTTTGATAATTATCATCCCTAAAAGTGTTTTACAACAGTAGGAAGATGGTGCTAGCAGATTACTCAGCATTAAATTGATGAGAAGAGCTGGGTACAAGGTTTCAGAGGGTGGAGATATGAACAGTAGTTGCTGTGCTTTTTTATTTAGCAGTTTATAAATTTCATAATTATTTTGCCATATTATGTTGCCTGATCAGCTGCTTAGAGGGGAAAGTGGGACAGCAAGACTGATTTTAAAAATAAATACATCTTTGTAAAAATGATGAGCGTATACACCAGGTCAAGGGTCTCTTGGCAAGATTTCCAAATGCACTGAGGTATCTTAGGATTGTCAGCTTCCTAGTTTGGTAGGGATACCTGGTAGGTAGGGAAATTCTAACAGACCAGTGTCAATCCAGAAAAGATGGTCTTCATTGCTCCTAAGTATAAATGTAGTTGTACCTCCCCACACATGTTCTGATCTCTACTTCCGGGTGAAAGCTTTGGAAATAAACATTCATCCTTTATGAAAACTTCTAATGTGAACAGTAAAACTTCATGGGTTTTTTCCTTTGGTTATGACCCATGATGGGCTACACAAAGAAAGGAAACCATATTGGGTAAAAATCAGGATTTGTTGCTAACAAATAGGTTTTATTCATATAAATAATGCATTTTATTGCTATAAACTATTGGCTAAAGACCCAGGCTAGACATTAGCTAAAGAGATAGGCCTCCACCAACGATAAAACTGTGAACCAGACCAAGTGGATATAAGCAAAGAAATAGATTCCGCCCCCCATCTTGAATCTTTAGATGGATTTCTGTGATTATTTAGTGCTCTTTTAGTCACTGAAGTTCCCACTGGAATCTGATTTGTCTTGATCTGGTCCAGTCCAGGTATTGTTGCTTAATCTTTTACATATTCCACGATGTCCCTTGGATTACTAACCAGACTCTGCTATGTCATCAGCCATAATTTTCCCTGGAATAACTACCTTGCTGCACCCAGATAACCATCGTCATATGAACATCATTTTTTTGTTGCCCAACATGGACAAAGTCCAACTACTATTCCAGTTGGGATGACAGGTTTTTAGACAGCAGTTGCAATGCCTACATAAACTCCTACGTAGAGGACATAGACTTACATTAAAAACATATTTATAATCTGAAGCTGCTCCCTATGGAAAGGGGATTTTAGGACTGGTACATCTCTTTAGGTAGGTGAGCCCATAAAATCAGACTGAAATACATAAGCCACCAGCTAAGTGCACAGCTGAACCTAGCATAGCTGAAGAAGGACTTCAGAGAAGTGTATGGGTCAAGAGTTATTATCTGGAAAATATTCCAAAGCCAAATGATTGGAAAATACATTTGCTATGCTGCTTTTTGGTCTTAAAGCCGGTAGTATGACAAAGTAGTGAGTGACAGTCACTTGCACTACATAACTTGGATACAACAGTTCCTCATTTGTCACAAAAGAAAAAAATAATTAACATTTCAAAAAGGCATTTTATACTTTTCAGATGAGACTGACATTTCAAACGTAATATATCATCTGTATGTCAGCAGCTAATTTTCCTGATGTATTATGTCATTTTCTGAGCATATCTAGAGAAATGGGATTAATACTAAACTTCTCTCTATTTTTTGTTGTTGCTTTCAGTATAATTATAGTGCAATTTTTATTAATAATGGAGAATGATAATCATTATAATAAAATAGAATCACATGTTCTGTGCATCTGTAACTTGTACGAAGTGAATAGGACACTTCGTTATTACCATTGGCAATAGCAATTATTATTCTTTTCGTATGAATCAGGCCTTATTTGTATCAGGCCAAATACTATGTGTTATGACAGAGTAAGTCTCTTTAAGGATATGGGTAATGACGCACTGTGCAGGGGCGGGGGGGGGGCACAAATGAACAAAAAGGGACTGTGGCAAGCTTTGAGTAATCTTGTGTTTGAATCCAATCCTGTAAAGCTTTAAGTATATGTTAACTTTTACTCGTGTGAATGGTGAAGCTGTTGACTGAGACTTGAATTATCTAGCCAGAATGCGAGCGTTCCCTTAAAGTGGGAGCTGCCAACATGTGGCATAGAAGGCATGTGTGGCCCATGAAACATCTCGATATATTTGAGCCCACTGAAGAGGAAGGCTGAATATCCACCAGCCAAGCGTTGGCTTGGTATGAACCTGCTACAAGCACTGTTTTCTCAGCACCAGCAGGGTTCCATTTCCAAATGGCCATAGCCTAAAAGTGGACAGATGATCCACTCCAAAGGGGCATGACACGGAAGATCCTTTCCCAGTACCTCATGCGAGGAGATATTCAGAGACGTGCCTCAGTCCGCTTCACTCAGTGGTGTGTAGGTAGAGAGAACTTATTTCCAAAACACAGGAGAGCACATCCAAGCCTTAACAGTGCTGTATTAGTTATTTATTACAATTATTACAGCTTCTGAATCAGTAACACCCTGTGCACTTATTTCTCGGGTTCAGATATTTCCCACCCCAAGCGATATGAAAACTCTTATGAAAATGTTCTTGATAAACTGTTCCTTTGATACTTAGCTGGAGCAACAGGACTTCTGTTGTTCCGAAGTCCAGCTTTGCTTTAGATGTTGCGCACAGGACTAAGTATTTGTGTTCCCTAATTCAGGACATTTTGTTTCCTGTCCTCAAAACAGACTCACAGAGAACTACATGATTCAGAAGGCTTGAGCTGAAAACACATTGAATACCTTTGAGAGAAAAATAGCACACGGTAGTGCAAAGAAGCATCTCTTAAATGACACGACAGTTCAACTAGCAAGATGCAGTTGCTGTGTAGCTCACTAGAGGGCATGTGACCGTTTTAATAATCCCGAAGATAAACTGATTTGGTGGGAGAGAGAAAAGGAGAGGAAAAAAAAAAAAAAAAAAAGTCTGGCAGCCCACTTATTTAAATTGCTCCTTCAACTACCTTGTTTGGAAAGGATGTTCAGATTAGTCTTGTAGTGTGCATATAATGCCTTTTCTTTACCAGGGAACTGAGGCAGAGGTATGCTCTGCAATTTACTCTGAATTCATTTTATTCACTTCTTCATTCTTACTGTTTCTTCTTATAGTTTCTCTGGAAAAAAATGTAGATACCATACTGATCCCTTCTTATGGAAGCTGCCAGAATAAGCAACTCAGATATTCATTATAAATATTTCAGAATATCTAGCATTTCTATTTGTAACCACTTAATCTTGTACACATGTTAAAGGAAATAAATTTTTAAAAACAATTATTTGAGATTTAAGTTTTCTGTAGGCAATAGAACCTAGATGACTTAGTTATTTTTAATATATAAACTATTCCCCTACCTTGGAGCTTTAAAATATAGAGGCATTCAGGTCAGTTGTTTTCATCTGCTGTATAAACAACCCCTAAATCTCCTGAATTTCCGAAGTATTTCCAGTTGCTTTCAATTTTGGGGTTAAAAAAAAGGCATAATCCAAATAAGTCTAGCAAAACCAGTTTCCCCCTCATTTTTCTGTCATGTCTCGTCTTATGCCTGAGTGCAAAGCCATTTACGTCTTCTACAACTGCAACAACTTTGTCTTTGCTGAAGTGAGAGGACACAGGTATAGTACAAATTGGTTAAGAATAGATGATGAATGAAATATGGCAGAAGATGTTGCTTTGGGAGTCCTGGGCCAAATTCTGGACTTCTTCACTTAGGTTTTGTTTCAGTTCAAACTCTTACTGGTACAAACAGAATTTGGTTGAGCAGTAGCCCCTGTTTCTTCCAGGCTTCATTCTTCTTCATCTCCTAGCTCCAAGAGCTACATCTAAAAGGCAGCAAACAAAAAAGTCCAGCAATTCTCTTGGACTTAGCAGTGAAGAGCCCTGCAGAGGGACCCTAACTTCATTGTTTCCAGCTTTGTTTGTTGCGTCTCCCATCCATGCCTAAAGAAAAGAGAAAGAGGTGAAATGTTTGTGTGGTCCATGAGTGGCTGCTGAAACCTGCCAGCTCCTCTCTGGCACGCAATTCAGTTGAAACGCATCTGTTAAATTTTTCTCCCTGACCCGTGTCACCGATCATGGCATTGCTCGCTCTCTGTTTTTCATTTGTGTGTTCCAGGTACCGATGTCTGGTCAGCATCCAGCCCCACCTGAGCTTCCAAAGCTCTTCGCTTTGCCTCCCACCCCTGACGTGTGCACTCTTACTTCTCTGAGCGTACTCCTCTGCTCAGCCACTGAGTCACCCCGGATCTGCCTTCACACAGCTCACGTGGCTTTTCTCTCCTTTTCTCTGCCCTTTCAGTATTCCCTTTGTGAACTGATAACTGTACGTTTTATGGGGAGGAAAAAAACATAGTGCATCTGTGCGGATAATTTTAAAAACAGAGGGGAGATAAAAAGCTGCACTTTGGACGTGTAATAGCCAAAAATTAGAATAAGTTATCCTCTGTAATCATTCCTCGAGGTTCTCTTTTGCAACTGCGCCTATAAAAAGCCTCTGAAGGACGATACGGTTGAGGCAGAGCGGAGACTAGATAACACTATGGCTTTAATTAAGTGCAAAAGATGTAAAACATAAGTATATGAAAACTAAACATAGACGGCTATATACTCCTCCCTTACCCTTCATACGCAGTTTTAAACAATCTCCTGCTCGGGCCAGAACCTACGGCGATGTCTGCACTGCAGGCTGCCGTCCAGCGCGCAGAGGTGGCTTCGAAACGGCGGGCGCGAGCATCAGCCCGGTGCTGGTAGCAGTCGAGGTGGGGCAGCTGTCAGCCCAGGGCAAACCACAAAACCACTTGAATAGCCGGGCAGATTAACCTGCTGTCTTCTGCAGCCAGCACCCAGCCAACTTGCTTAAAAATAGCTCTTGTAGCTCGATACGACGCTACCGTGAGTTCGGTTAGTCACGTCCACCGTTTGGAGAAGGGACGTGAACCTGGCCAGTGCTGCCAGGTGACATAGCAACAGCAACATTACGTAAAAATCTGCTCTGGGAGGTGGGGACAGTTGCCGCAGAGCCTCTGCGAAGCTCGTTTGTCATGTAACAAAAGTCCCCGGGTACATTCTCCGTCTCATCTGCATTAAGACAGAAAACAGCTGGGGTTAAGCTGACGCACTTCAAAATTGTATTTTAAGTCAAATAGCTACATTAATGAGGGACTGATACCGACCATCCCCCTAAATTACATTCTGACTTGGTAAGCACAAAAAACTCTGTTTAGACATAGGAGAAAAAAGGAAAAATAAAATAAAAAAAAAAAGCAGCCAGCTCTTTACTGAAGAAAACCAAACTCAATGTATCAAACTAGCAAGAATTTATTTTTTTTTTTAATATTGTTTCCCGTATTAAAGAACAACCCCACTCCACATCTGCCATGAAGATTTGGATGGTGGGTTGAGATGACACTGAAAGTCAGGGTGGCCTACATCAGAAAAGTTGCATTTCACAGAACATTTGCTATTGATATGTTGGGAAAGTGTCAGACTTGCGGGAGGACTGGAGAGTATTTGCATGATACATTAATAAGAAACAGTTTAGTATACTAGATTACTAAAGCATGGTTAATTTTGTAGCCAAAGCCCACACATTCTTAAACTTTTTTTCCCAGCTGAAGAGCCAATATACTCATGTATTGTACAGGAACCGGAGCATTATTCTTTGAAAGCAAACCCAGCTTTTAGAAAATCCAAAACTGAGCGAACAGCACAGCATATAGGCATCACACAGGGTGCTATTTTAAGCTGTAATGCAGAAATGTCAGTACACTTGATATCTTTATTTGCAGCACGTGTGTTTTGAGAAAGCAGGTTACATACATTCTTGCTTTACAAGTCCTGTGAAACTGAGATAGTTTCATTTGTCTTGGAAAGGTCGGTACCTGACAGACTGACAGGAGGTCTGTTCAGCAATTCTGAGAGGTTTTAAAAGATGCAGGGACATACGCTCCTCTCCTTCAGTTTTGAGAGGGAGCTGCTTTTTGAGATTGCTCTCCTCTTCCCAGGAGCGTTTTGAAAAACGAGTTTAACGGAGTTTGCTCCCACATTTCCAGCTGCCACACTCGTCTTTTGGAAGCATTAGTCCCCGTCCCCACCTTGAAAAGAACAATGGACGTATAGGAATGTATGCCCTCTAGAGCTAATTTTAAACATAGTATTGACAAACTAGTCCTATTTCCTAAGATCATATAAAGAATTAGAACTAGAGTACATTAAGTATATTCTCGGTTTAATCAATGCAATCAAAAAATAGTACAACCTCCAAGTCGAAGTCAGGCATGGCATCCATGTTGCTGCAGAATGAAAAAGCCATCAAATGCTGCTGTAATTGGCTGGTCATCTGTAAATACAATGTTTAGTAACTGAGCAGTAATCTTTATCATTTTGAGAAGTCAGAGTGAGAGACTGTGTGTGTTTGCATGAGTGAACTTCTAATTGTCTTGACTTTTTTTTTTTTTTTGAGCAATTTTTCTCTCTTTGCTAATGAACGTATGGTAACAGGCAGTGGCTTTCACTGAAGCAGCAGAGCTCCACCTCCCAGCTGCTGCGGGCCGGGCACTTGCCTTGCAGTTACCTTCCCCATCGCGCCAGTGAGAACCTCTGGAGTTGTAGATGGTGTCCTCTGAAAAGTGCCCCAGATTCTCGCTCCTTTTTATTTTTTTTTTCCCCCCCTGAAGAATACCTAGCTCTGATAGTAACCATATGGATTCCTTTGATGGTTTGTTACTGACAATGTGGGTTGTGTGTGGTAGCAAATAAAAAGAATAGTCTCTTAGCCTTCAACTGGGTCACAAAACAGTACCGTGCAATTTGGGAGAGGGTAATTTCTACAAAGATATTCAATGCTCCTGCCCCAGTAATGCTGTTAATGATCATCTGTAAACCAGTGAGGACAGAGATAACAAAAAACTTGTGTAGCTAGACAATATGTATGTTAAAAAAAAATAAAAATTAAACAGATATTGTAACAGTAAACCCATGTTAATTTCCCCTTGATTACTTATACAATCTCTGTGAAGAACTTGCTCAGAGTTTTAGATAAAGTATTATGGTTTTATCACAATGGTATGCTTGTGAGGCATGGAGATATGGATAGAAAACATTTTTTCAGTAAATCTATATAGAATTTAAAAATTAATATCAGAATTGATGCTTTGCTTTAATAAGAAGCCATGTATAGATGTTTGCACTTAATATTTTTCTTTTATCTTCATTCCCACCATTTCAATATTGCAGACTATTTACTGTGATTTTGTGAAAAATTCCTGACCAAGAAAGATTAAGATTTAGCATGCAACAGTAACAACTTGTTTTCGTTTGGTATGTAAAATTAGGAATATTGCATGGCCCAAACATAAAGTATGAGGTAGAAGTGAGGTATTTTTAAACATTCCTAACCAGTCAAGTCTAGGCACATACATAGAAGTAAAAAAATGAGATTTTAAAATATAAATGAAATGTCCAAAATTGGTCAGATTGGTGAATGAAAGAGTCATCGATGTAGTAAATTGCAGGCTTGAAACCTTGGGTTAAAGCCTATTAAAAACAAACAAACCAAAAAACATTCCTAGATTATTATCTGATTTACTTCTTCCTGTTGACTCTCTCAGTACTTGTTCCCTTTCCCTATTAGTTTTTGCTCTCTTTCTCATAATTTGAATGCCAGTGTTTTAACAATTTAATCATTCATTCTCTCACTTACTGGTACTTTATACAGTTTTGAGGTGGCTAGTAGCACCTTTTGTCGCAGTCAAGTACTTCTATGGGGTTTCAAAATGTGTCATTACTGAAATGGGCAATATGAGTGAGTTCAGTACATACTATGTCAGGATACAAGTTAGTATTTTGGACTATGAACTAATGCTTCAGGCCTCTAGGGAAGCCTAAAAGATCTAGCCTGGGCTGAAAGAATCAGAAACATGAAATGGGACTCAGTCTAAAACCTAACATTTCCATGTTTCCATTAATTCATTATGTTTTGCTTTGAAAAAAAAGTGGAAAATCAAATTCAAAGATCAAAGTCCACATAGCTTTCTACACACAAACTAGCATTTCATCTAGATTATACATGTAAATAAAGTCGCAGCTTGCTCCTAAGACATAAAAAAGCAAAGGTCAGATGATGGAAATAAAGGGAAAAACATGTAAGTCTGTTCTGCATTTCTTGGCAGCCAGTACATTCAGTATTCTGGTACTTGTTATGCAGAAAAATAGAGCTGCCTATTGTGGATAATAGCAAAAAAGGCAAAGGACGGGTTCTGCTCCTCTCGTAACTCCATCGGTGTCAATGGCCTTACACCAGGAATTCATCTGGCAGGGCTCTTCGAGTCACCGCGTGAGGTTCAACTGCCAACTTCTTCCCAGAAAAATTGTGCTGAGTAAGGCTGGCAAAAAGGACCAATTAACTCTTTCAGCTGGAAAAATCTGGGAGAGAGCAGGCCCTGGAGCACACTGCTAGGAAGAGCCAAGCTCTGGGAAGCTTAGGCTGAAGCTTACACAGTTATTGTCTTTGAATTACCAAAGACCAGAGTGGGGCTGAGTTACCGAATGCCGTAATGGGTGTGAATTTACGTGCTCCCCGGGATAGTTGTGTTTCGAGCAGCAAAGCAGGCTCCCTTCTCTCTATCACCCTGGCTGCACACCAGAGAGAAGAGGCTCTCCTTCCTTCCCCTTATGATCATTTTTGTCATTGTCTTATGCTGAGAGAAAAATGAGGAAACAACTGCAGCCAGGGAACGGGGGTAACCGTACATGCACGAGAGGAAGACTGCAACACGTTGTTCATACCTGTAACTATTGAGCTTCACAGTTGCTCTCCATCACCTGTGCAAGAAGCCGGGAATGCAGCCTGGGTAGTTTGTTGAATGGCTATCCTAATGTTACCCTCCTTTGAAGATTTCAGATGGAAAAAGAAGTCCATAATTCCAGATTTTGCTGCTACTTTATTTAGCAGCTGTGTATAGGCAGTGTCTTTAAGACAATATGGATTGAACCTCTTTTTTCCTCTATCCGCTTTTGACAACAGATAGAGCAAAGAGATGGGGTATCTTCGGTGCTAGCTTGAGGTTCTTTTTCTCTGCTATGCAAGACTGGGATACTAACTTGTTCTTTTCCCACTTTTGTGAAAATTGCATATGGAATGTTGGGTTTTTTTTCTTTCACAACAAATGTTATGTCCCCTGCAAAGCACATCTTTGTAGGTGGTCAGAAAGCAGTCATTAAGTTGGATTTTCCATGGCAAAACTCTTTCAACTGAAACATACCAGAATTTTTTAAAAAATCCCAGAAATGAAATCTAATTGAAAAACAAAATGTTCCAATTTTTTTTTTCAAAATTACTTTTTATTCAGACACTTACTTTATTCATATATTGCTAATCATTGCAAGCATATTGGAATGAAAGGACTAAGTTGACCAGGAATGACATTTAAAACGTTATTTCATTAAGAAGTAAGATGTCCCTTATTTGGACAACTATTTATAAAGGCTACATTTTTTTTAGAGCACAACCCAATTGGAGAGGCAGCTCATAAGTGATCAATACCAGATCCTTATTTTATCAAATGCAGTTGTATTAGCCTGTTAGTAGGACAGATTTGGACTCTAATGAACTAACCACTTAGCATAAATTCTTCTATTGCAGATAAGAAACTTTTGCTGTGTCATATTATCTCCTGATTCTACAGCAATATACTTGTGCTAAAAAAACCTGCGTGGGGGTTTCTATTCTAGAAGACTTATCTCTTTATTGTTTAGGTTTTTTCTTAAAGAAAGATGGGGAGTAAAATTGAGCAATCACACAGAGAAAGAAGAAACCTCCCTAACTCCTTTTTTGCAAAGCAGAGGCTCTACTCTTTCTCTGAGAGGGGGATATGTGTTACAGCCTGTAGATACCCCATCCTAGCTCCAAAAACATTTGTTTAAGGTAGGTTTGCAAGCCAAAGCAAAAGTTCGAAAATATTTTTACATTTGCTGTTTTATACAGTCTTTGGATGTGTCTCCATTTATCAGAAAACACGAGATAAATGTAATAAACAGCAATCAGCTTTTTCAGTACTTATTATAGCTAAGGTTGCACAATGGTTTCCATTCTAACTCCCTTTTCAGCCTCGTAATTTTCTGCTGCTTTCATTCCTGAGAAGGGAATTTTCCTTACGGTTATTTTTCTTTGGAAAGTTTGAGTAACTTGGCTCCAATATTGCCAAGAATATTGCAAAGAAAATGGGTGTATGTAGACTTGCTAATTATAAGTATTTTTATTGTTTTAACAACTCTTCAACATATGCAGCTGGGGAAGGGAGGCTGAAATTTCAGCTATTTCCATATCAGGTCACCCATCTTTCTGGGCTACCGCAAATTTGCGTTTCGGTTTGTGTGTTGTGATCCTCTGGAAAACCACGTGCTGTGCACGCACAGCATAGCTCGCATACGTCTTCCTCGCGGCGCGTGGTGCTGGGGAGCGCTGCGGTGGGGCCAGCAGCAGCCCTGCACGTGGACACGGGGGGAGGAGGAGGAGGAGGAAAAAACGCTGCCTGACTGTTGCTGCTCCTCTCGCTCTGCACGTGCAGCTCGCTCCCGTCGAGGAGACCAGAGGGTTTAACTTCTGGCCTCCCCGGCGTGAGACCAGCACCTTTGCTGCGTTTTGCTGAGACCTTTGCTTTTGGAAAGCGCTTCTTTCTCTGAAATGTATACCGCTTTGGGAGCGTGGTCAGGCTGAGTTCAGTTCAGTGACACAGTGAAGATGTTTTGGAGAAAAAAAATGAAATGGCTTAAAATAATTTAGATTGACTGGTTATTACACGTAGCTTTTGAAGCAACGTTTATTGATGGTTATTAATTTTGGTGGGCTGGGAGTGTTTCCCTTTGCTTTTGTCGTCCTCCTAAGAAATCAGTGATTCCAACTCCAAAGGGTTAACGGTTGTCAGAGGGGCTGATTCAAAACCTGAACTGTGAGCAACCAAGTTAGTGGCAGCACACTGTGTCATTAATTTACTATGACACCATCCTGGACTGTTTTAATCAGGAAAAGAAGTTATTTATGAGGAACAACAGTAACATTCAGTACTTGCTGTCTTGAAAAAAAAGTCAGCAGGAGAAAAATCATAAATATGGATTTCAAAACAGTTTCATTGCATCATTTGCCTTCCTGCTCATGAGGAGCACGGCATTAGGAATTAGACCCAAGAATACAGAAATCAAAGGATGCGATATTTCTTCTCCGGTTTCCGTGACCGGGGTTGCACGCTGCGAGCCTGCCTCTCTCTGGGCTGCGGTTGTGCCTCCTGCTCCGGCTGCAGCCGGGGCCACCCGTCGTGGCTCAGCTGGGCCAGGCAGCAATTACACCAGCGGCTGCGCTTGCAGACGGTTTTGGGGGAGACGGTAACCTTTAGAGGGAGAGGTGAGCTGGGACCTCTTGATGTGGCCGGGCTACGCAGGCGCGACGTCAGCACGGGGACGCTCTGCAGTCGGCGTCAAAGCCCTGCCAGGGGTTGTTTGTGGCGGCAGCCCAGCAAGCGCTGCGCTGGCTTGCTCTAGTTGCTGGGTATTCCAGCAGTCTCAAGGAGCGACGCTGAGCCGCCGCTGCCAGCACCTCGCTACGCCATCCCCGCACTGCGCTGGCGGCGTATCCCGCAGCACAGAGCGGTCAGGGATGAAGGCTGAGGATGAGGAAGAGCTTCACCAGCCTGGCAGCCCGTCCCGGCGGCTGCAAAAGGGGCTCCCTGGCACTTCTGGATCGTGGGGTAGGGCTGCGGCTTTCACATGTCCTCTGTCAAGAAGGAAAGAGGAGAAGGAACCGCTGGCGCTTGGGGCAGCGGTCATACCTGTGGCCTGGTAGAAACCTGGCACAAGCTCTAATGAGCGGTTCCCCTGATGCTAATATAGAAACATTACCTGTGGAGAAGGGCTTTGTGGTGGCCATAGCGTGCATTAGGGTGGGTTTCTGGAGCTGATGCTCACTCGTTATGCTTTCAGGTACTGCACATCACCACCTGTCCTCTGGGTGCTTTGCTGGGGCCACAGTCCCAGGACACGAAGCACTTGGTGGAAATGCTGGAGCGAGGAGACCCCTTTGTCCCCATCCTGCAACCAGTGCCTGTGCTGGCTTGCCCTTATACTGCTTGCTATGCAAAGCCTTCTTGCAGAGGGGGATTGGTTGTAAGCTGAATACAAAAATGGTGAAAAAGGAAAGAAATGAACCCAAAACATGTCTCCATAAAGAGCTAGAGGACAGAAGGGAGGAAGGAACTCCTTAAATACTCTTTTTTTAAAGAAAATGTTGTATCTCTGAGCTGCAGCCTTAACAAAACTAGATGTTGCTTGATGGTCCTGATTGAATTTTTGAGTCAGAAATTAAATAAAAGATAGAGTAGGCCCTAGGGGCAGCGCTAAGGGAGATTTGGCCATATCCAAGTTGTGAGACTTGCTGTAAGGGGCAATGGAAATTCAGTGCAGGTGGTGAACTTAAAAAATAATAACAAAAAAACAATACACCTCTGTGTTACAGAATGTCTTTCATACAACAAGTATCCCAAAATGCTTTACATAGAATTAAAACCAGATTTAATTCGAAGAACAGGTAATTTTGTTTATTTAAGGGAAAGAAAAACATAGGCCATTAGACTGGACTAAAGCTGGTATAAATAAAAAATGGTTCAGCTGAAGACAAGTGGCTTAAAATATAGATGCTGTAAAATACACAGGATTATAATCTGGCACGTAATATTTTGCTTTTGCAGTACGTAATTTTGGCCCTTTGGAGGAGGTCAGGTAAAGGATCTCCCCATTTTCATTGTATTTCCTTTTTGTCCTTAAATTGAACATACTAATTTCTTGTGTTCCTTTATTTCTTGCTTTTGTCTTAATTTCTGCTAGACTCTGGCTTTTCCAAACATTTCCTCTTTAAAAAAGTTTCGGAGACAAAAGGGGAAAAAAAGGCAGGGGAAAAAAAAAAGGTTACTCTTCTGTGCCTTTCTTGCCCCCATAAAATTCCCTCCCTACAAGAAAAATGAAAAAGGGACTACAATGAATCTAATGGAACTCACTGGCAAAGAATATGAGGGGGGAGTTCATCCAGAAAAATTAAGATATAGTGGAAAAGCAATTAAAATGTTGATATTTTTCAATGAAACTAATAACAAATTGATTTTTTTTGCCATTTTTTTATTTTGGCAAGGATAAGTAGTGAAACTGGAAAAAATTCTACAAAGAAACTTGTAGACAAAAAACACTTTTTTTTTCTATTACATTTATAAACAAGTTTAATTTAAAGAAATACCAAAGCCTTTATAAAACAGAAATGTGTGTTTGGAACACGTAAACCTCCGGCATTTATTCAGGCTATGAATACCTGATTTAGAAATAACTACAAACTCTGTTGTGTGTCTCCTCTTCGTGGGTGAAAATAAGACAAAAGAGAAACCCACTTTTCTTACGCAAGGCACACTAGTTTAGACCCAAAGAGATATAAACACTTATTTCTGCATTGAAATACAAGTGTATTTTGAACATTAAATGAGAAGCGAGTAGTTGTGGCTCACTGATGTAGTTGTCCGTGTTTGCAGCTGGAGGTCTCACCCGGGTTCGCTGAAGGTTTGCCCTCTTGGCTGTTGAGCTCTGCGTGCCTGGGGTGTAACCAGCACAGCCTCGTCTTCTGCCCGCTGGCAATCTGCGGGAGAGATCAGCAGTTAAAGAGGAGCATGGGGGTCTCCAAACAACCTGCCTCCCGAGTTGGGGCATAAAGGCCACCTCTGGAGGGTCCCTGGAAGATCTGTGGTTACGCAATGGTCAGGAGCAGGTTCGGTCTCTGCAATATGGTACGTGATGAGAGATTTCTAGTGACCATCCCGTGTGTTACGTAGCATTTGCTGCTCACTGTGGTTTTGGGGGTAATGCTGCTTCCATTATTCTGTATGCTTAACTGCAAAACACCATTTGGGGCAAAAAAACTGTATTGCTCTGAAATGTTTGACTACACACACACACACACACACCAAAAAAAAAAAAGTGAGCCTTAGCTTCTCTAAACTGGGCACCCAAACTTATTGGTGGACTTAGTGGTGAACTCTCTTTCTGCCTGACCTTCAGAAGTGTGACAGCCTCTGCCTAGTGCACTTCATGTACTTAACAACCACTGGGTTTTGTAGCTGGTTCCTCTGTTAGATCCCCTATGGCACTTAAGTGTTTTAGAAGTTCTTGGTGTCTCTCAAAATTTAGGTTGTAGTGGCACAGTCATAAATCTGAAAAACAGAGATGCTTCTTGGTATTTTTACCTCCATACCATCTTATCTGAGTAGGTATTGTGAAGTAAATCCGCGTCTTTAAAGGACATAAGAGTTGCTGCAATGAGGAGCACAGGAAATCTGCACCTAGGCTTGGAAGCCTGTATGCAATCAGTTTGGAGTACACAAGGCGTGGGCTAGCTAAAAGTGAAAAAACCCCACAAAATACCAACTAGCTTATTTCTCTACAAGTATATCTATATATCATGTTTTTGTTGGGGGGGGAGGGGGAACCCAAACAACTCCTCCTCAACACAGGTTTAGTGTTCTGTCCATCTATTTCTGATTTTTTGGTCTTGAGCAGCACGTTGGTCTGGCAGCAGTAGCCCTGCAGTGACGTGGGTCGTTGCTTCCTCTGGAGGGAACCGTCTGTCAGGGTAGCAAAGCATAACCCATTTCTGTTTCCTCAGAGATGCTGCAAACTGTCTTCTCTTCAGAGCGGTGAGTTACAAGACAGGTCTTGCCCTGTTGGAAAGATACCTGCTTCCATTCCCACTAAATGTAAATTAGTGTCTGGAAACTTAGTCGAATCCAGCTGACTGATGGACTTCATACTTAACTAAATCTGGACTGATTTGAGGGGGGGGAAAAAAAAGGAGTTTGGGCACCTGTTCTTAAACGTCTGAAAAGCTTTGAGCATTCCTTCCTAGTTTTCTTCAAATTTCTAGAGGTTGTGAATATATGGGAACTTTGCTGTTTACATCAAAGGAATTGGAATGTGGCTTGCTTTTTACGTTTATTAACTTACGCAATAACATTAATAATATATTCATAGATATTTAATTTAGAGTCTACTTACAGTCTGGTCCTTTAGGTGCTGTGTGCCTCTCTTTAATACCACACATGTCCTATTTATTTCAGGAAGAGCTGGATGATACTCGCATGAGGTCATCATATTGTGTTTTTTATTGTCATGGATTCTCTTTGCGTGTCTCATCAGTTTATTTTGTTCTTTGTAATCCTCCCTTATTCAAAGCAACTCTGGTGGAGAATACTCCACCAATGACTTAGAAATTTCTGTTCCTTCCTGTGCAAGAGAAGCACAGGTGGGTATTTTTTGTGGGTGAGTTTTGGGGTTTTTTTTAAAGAGTATCTGTTACAGCTGAATACTAACACAATGTGCCATCTTAGAGCTGTCAGTGAAGCAAAAGACAAGCGGGTGGAGGTATTTCTTGAGTGCACACAAGAGATAACATCCAAAAAAATTATAATTTGAAGGTGACAGCAATAGCAACCCCCAAAGTTAACAAACAAGTCAGTTAACAGATTCAGAGCCTAGTTAAATATCCCATAAATTCCGAGTTGCACAAAGCATATTGGAGAAGGGGCTGTTTGAAGGGTGAATTAACACAGCGTCCCATATATTTTTATCAACAGTCCAGGCCCACCTATAATTTTATGAAATGTCTTAGGGGGTGAGAAAATGACAGTTTGCTTGTCCAGTTTTTGTGGTGATCTTGCAGAACCTGCTGACTTGATATTTTTACAAATTTGGTGCCATCCATGAAGCAGGACAGAGCAGGGCTAGGGCTCCATGGTGGCATATATCGGGAATACCAGGAAGAGAGATGTGAATTGTAACTCTGGTGTCCTCTCCAGCAAGAAAACAAAATGTGACTAGGACTGTCCATGGTAATAGGAAGAGAAAACACAGGACTGACTTATTAGACATCAGGACGCTGTTACCAGTTTGCGTTTCTCCACCTCAGCTCGATCCTGTGTGAATGGGTGGGTGGACATCATGAGGCTGCCTATGCCTCTGTGTACATACACAGCGTATGTTTGAGTGGATTGCGTGTTTCTCTGTGGCTGTGATTTTAACCATTGTGTGTGGTGGTTATGCGGCTCGCTGCCAGCTTTCTGGGAAATTATCTGTTCCAGCTTTTCCTGTTTGCTTTTGGGTTTGGGAGGAGGGAAACACCAGGAGGGCTGGGTGTCAAAAACAATCAAAAAAGGACTGGCTTTTATCAATTTCTTGCGAAATTGCAGATTGCTTTCTGATCTTTTAGAAACATTTCCTTACAAATGTCTTCAGGAATTATCAAGGATGAAGATAGAAGTGGAATTGTAATTTATTTAAGGCTGTATAAAGATGGAAAAAGTAAATTCTGTGAAGGTGGCAAACATTTGGGGGGGGAAGGTGTTGTTTGTGGTTTTTTTCCTGAACCTAATTTTCTGAAATCAAGTGCTAATAAAACTGCTTCCAACTTCAAAAACCAGTAAACATGAGCTTATCTGAAGTCCAAGTCAGACCAAATGCCATGCTCTGTAGAACAGTTTAAAATCCAGTCTTGAGGGTTGGTATGTCATTTCAGTCATTACTTAAAAAGAAAAAAAAAATCAGTAATAATGCCCTAATGTCAAAGATCATTAGATAAGAAAGATTTAAAAAAAAAATAAATCTGCTCTGTGAGATGAGATTAAATCCTCCCAAAATATTCTAAGGTTTGAGCTGTGGAAAAAGATATAAGTTCATTTACTGTTTACAAGATGCTTTGTTTAATAGAATACAACCCCTAACATTAGGACACACTGCTAGCAGTCACATGTCGGTAGACAACATTTTAAAAAACTTACCCAAGGTGGTGCGGAGCACTGAGTATTCCTGCAGAGACCTCCTAAACCCCCAGGAAGGCTTCTGCTCACTGGGAAGGAGCAGGAGTGCTGGGGCCAAAAGTGGGCTCTGCTCCTCCCTGGTACTTCCTTTTGCACAGCTGGTAATTTAGAAGAAATGAAATTTCAGGTACGTTTTACTACTTCACCCCTTCTGCTGTGTAAAGAGGTACAGTAACTGGAAAGGATTGATAGCTTCAAGCAGGGACCCCTCAGGAGAGGGGGGAAAACATGGAAATTCTCTGTACTGTTCCCAGACGTGGCAGTGTTTGTACCTGAACATGTGGGATAGCAAGAGGGCTGCTCCTCTCACCACTTTTGGTTCCTTCCACCTCCCTCTCACACGTCCAGGGGAAGGACAAGGGCTTGTAGCTGCTCTGTAGCAGTACACAAGTGCCCCGTGGAGATGTTCTCTGCACTAAGTCTTTTGCAGGTAACAGGGAAAAGTGAAGAACTGAGGTTACCCCAGTTCTGCTAATTTTGTGTGTCCCTGTTTACCTTCCTTTTCCTGAAAAACAGTGTTTTGGTGCTGTGCCAGGGAGATCCAAGTGCCTCGGAGCGTGTGGGTGCAGTTAGTAGCACCTGGATGTTTCACAGCAGTCGGGTGCGTGCTCACACCAAGGAAACCGAGAAGATGAACACAAAATAACTCTCCTGGGTTGCCAGTGGCACTGCGAAGTGCCCCGTTTCGGAGCAGGGCCGTGCTCCGTGAGTGGCCGGACGTCCTCTTTGCCCAGGCAGCGGACTCCGCCGGCCCGGGCAGGCTCTCCCTGCCGCCCGGCACTGCGAGCGCCGCAGGACTAAGGCTTTGCACCTCTGAGCATTTCGGGGAGCTGAAGCACCTCGACACATGCTGCAGTTCGGCAGCGCGCTTCGGGAAGCCCGAAGGAAAACCTGCCGGCAATCGTCCCTTTCGGCGAGACTTCACCTCCGCGTCCGGGCTGGGTACCGGAGCGGGGGTGGCCGGGGCTGTGCGTGGCCGTGCGCTGCGGGCAGAGCCCGGCCGGAGGGAGGGGGATCCCGCCAGGCTGGGGAGAGAGAGCGGCCTGCGGAGAGGGGGGAGACGAGGGGGCGAGAGTCCCTGCGCGGCGTGTCCCTCCGCTGGGCTGGGGCAGGGAAGGGACCCCCGCTGCCGGCGGCTGTAATGACAAGGGGGCGGCGAGAGGCCGCCGGAGCCCCCCGAGTGCGAGAGGGAGCAGCGCAGAAAGCCCGGGGGGGAGGCGGGGGGACGGGTCTGCCCCTCTGGCCGTGTCCTGGCGCTCCCGCCGCGGGTGGGGGCCAGCCCCGGCGCTCCCCCTGCCCTGCCCTGCCCGCCCCGCCGCCGGATGCCCGGAGCCCCTCGCTCCGCACCGGCTGGGCTGGAGGAGGAGGAGAAGGAGGAGGAGGAGGAGACGACCGGGCGCTTTCACTCCTGCTGGCTGCTGAGGCAAAAGACAGAAAGAGGAGGGGAATAAAAAGTAAAGAGAGGGGGAGAGAGAGTGAAAGAAAACTAAGCCCAGTTTTTGCCGGTGCTGCTTGGATTGGATCTGGTTTGAGTTTCCTCTCTGCTGGCTTGTGCAGCAAGAGAGGAGGAGTGGGGGGAAGCCGCTCGCTCGCTCTCTCACTCTTCCTCTGAAGCTTAAGCAAACGTGCTGGTGGCTGCACTGGTGGGAAGCTGCCCTGGGTGCAGTTGCCTCGTAGCTTATTGCTCTCAGTTACTAAAGAAGTGCCTGGACTTTTCGATGACCTGGAGGAAAAAGCCATCACTTCACAGACCTGATAGTTGCTCAGTGCCTATAGACTTGACACGCTTTTTTTCCTAGGGGATTTTTTTTATTCTTATTATTATTTTTCTCCCACGTCTCTGCAAACAGCAGTTCCTTGAGTGTGTGGCATTGAAATCCATTGCTTTGTTAACAACTTTGGGAGATATTTTTAAAAACTTTTTTTCCCCTCTCTCGTGCTTTCTTTGCCTTAAAAAAAAAAAAAAAAAAAAATCCTTTTGGGGGGAGGGGAGATGATCGTGCTGATGTGGAATAAGTGCTCCTCCTGTCTCCTCTTACTAGCCGCGGTCCTGATCGTGGAGAGCTCCCAGCTAGACAGCTCCAGCTCCAAGGTGAACTCCATCAAGTCCACCCTGATGGGGGAGGCTCCAACTCAGGCAACCAACAGATCTGCAGGCATCCACCAGGGACTGACGCTTGCTAGCAGTAAGAAGGGCAAAATGCTAGAGCAGATGGGAAAACCTCCCAAGCACTATCACCGGCAAGGAGAGGTAGGATATCGCTTCATTGCTCAAGTATCTGTCCGTCTGCGTGCTGTATGCAAATAATTGCTCCCCTCACATTGTTTTCAAAGCTTTACTGTGTTAAATGAACTAGTTTACTTCATCAGGGTTGTCTGGGACAATATGATGTCATAATTGGTGTTAATATCTGTGTAAGTTGGAGTTGAAAGGTTTTAAACCTTTCATTTTTCTCTGTAGGGTTAATAACTGATGGAAGAAAGAGTAGTCTAAAAAAATATCATCTTCAGCATTTCTTTGACTCCTTCAAAGGGCTGCTAGAAGTAAAGGAAGAAATTTCATGTTAACTCTCAGACACTAAATGAATTGAATTTGAACAGGTGAGGAAAATTTGAGCATGAAGTGAAAACTGCATTTACAGTGGTGAAACAAACTTGGTTTTACAAAACACACCTAGCAATTTGATCTCTGATATCTTTCTCCATGGTGAGAATAAAAAAGCATGCTGTCCCAGCAGTATAGTTTAAGACACATTAATTTGCTTAATATGACAGAAAATAAATTCTGGGTTTCTTGTCCAAAATACGCTCTAGTGGTTGTGGAAGTTTTATTTGGTTATATCCAGTTGAGATAAGTGGGGAGTTATCAGCCCTGAATATGAAGGCTGAGTGTGAGGAAGGAAGAAAAGATTATAGAAACTTTATGGAAAAAAAGACCCTGACTTGCTTACATAGTCTTCTTTCCTCTATACCCTGCTTGGAAGCTTGGAATTCTGATAGAAAATTATCTTCATTCAATTATCTTTCTGGTAAACTATAAAGCAGCATTTTAAGCCATCAGTCCTCTACTTCCCTATCAAGTCTCAACTTGGATGGTATGAGTGTTGTGCATTGTGGTGTTGAAGGAGGTAGACTTCTTCAGAAAATATAGATTTTATACTATTGGGTGTTATACTATTAATACCTCCAAATACAGCTGCTTTTCATAAGCAACAAACAGCGTAGCAGCAAGGGAGCTGCCAACATTCAGCACTAAAAAGGCAAAATTCTCAATGCCTGAAGGGTCTGTATCTTGCCTATGTTTTCCTTAAAGCAGCAGAGAAGCTGCAAATTCAAGCAATCCACTGAATTTGCTGAAGTGTTTCACATCAACTTCCTAATAATTGCATGTTATCCTTTGGGTTTGTGTGCAGGCATCACAACAGTGGTGGTAGTTTTGGGGTTTGCGTGTGAGAAATTTGGTTTTAAACTCCTCCAAGCTTTCTTTCCCTAGCCACTCAATTGTTTTATAATTTACTTAGAATTTGGTCGCCTCTCCTTACCTCTAAGCAAAGTTTAGTAACAGATGCTGTGCTGAAGTTTCATATTACTAAAGTACTGTGCTCTTTCCTAGTGCACATTGTAATAATTACTATGTTGAATCACCTTGAGGAAATACAGGAGCATGATATGCTTTCTTATAAGTTTTCCTTGGGTTTTCTTTTGTTTTCTGTGAATTCACAAAAAAATCAGTATATAGGACCTATTTTCCCACTGAGCATTATCTCAGTCTCCTAAGTTTCAGCGCGGGCTGTGGGACTTGTGGGGCTGCCTCGTACAGCCCCAAACACGATCTATAATTTTGCCTTTTGGGGAAGTCTTGCCACCTTTCCCTGTGTACAACATCCTTAGCACTTAAATGTGTATTCAGTGCAATGTTGAGAATGATTGATTATAATTCACCCAGTTCCTGGAAAACAAGTTGCACTGCGCACCGGTTGCATTTGCAAGATTTACCCCTTTCTTGCCAACCTGGATTGCTTACTGGGGACTTCTAGTTACTGGCATGAACTCACAAGGTAGACTTAAAGTCAGAGCCAACACAGGAATTAGCTGTGACGGTAGAAGAGATGGTGTGCACATTAAGATGTCCCGTTTGTAGCACGTGCAAAGACCCCTGGAGAATCAGTGACTTTGGCTCCCGGGGAGCAAATCCTGACCTCCCATCAAGGGCTGTCAGTGCTGATTTCACCTTCTCTGCCTGGGACTCTGTCCCCGGTTCCTGAGTGGTCTCACACAAATGTAGTCCATGAAAATGATTCAGATTTGCTATCAATAATTGTAGATGTTACTTCCAGCCATCTGCCTGAGGCAACACAATTAACATAGCATTGCAAAGAAAAGAGAAAGTAATAACTTTTGCGATAATGCTTTATCTTTAGTGATACTTCCAGCTGCAGGGTTGGTAAGCCGCTGCGTTTTTTAACAGTGGTGTCACACATTGCAACCGATTTAGACATGACATTTTCATAATTTTTTTTTAAGTACTCTCTTATAAGGTTAGTACTTGATTTATTTAGATTCTGGGACTTTGTGCTGAATTTTTTGCACGTCATTTGCTAAAAGAACAGGCCTATGCTTTTCTTTCTAAAGCAGTCTGTTGCATTAGTGGAATTTATAATGGGTCAAAAGTGGGAGCACCTTTTATATCTTGGTAACATTAGATGGTGAGTTGAGTTTCTTGTTTACAGCTAGGAATTAGTTTTAGTAAGGACCAAGGATGTGCAACTTAAAGGAAAATTAATAGAATTTTGCTGTTGTGAGAGCTCTGAGCTGTGCATCAGCTTTCTGCAGGTACGTGTAGTGGAAATCAGAGGACTCTCACCAAAACTGATGAAAGGACCATTGGCCAGCAACCTATTTGCTTATTCAGCTTGGTAGACTAACACACTTTCAGAATGTTTCTTTAATATGTTCATATAAATTTTCAACTATGTTAATTCTCAGGACTAGGAGCAACTTGAGAGTCTTTAATCAGCAATAAATCAACGGATACAATAGTTCATGGCTTATCTGGAGTGTTGATGTATTTCAGCTGGTAGTTACAGTGCTTCTGCCCAGAAAGGGAAGATCTTGTGCTCCTTTGTCAGGCAAAGTTCCAGTTCAAATTAATGAAAATACTCACATGAGCAAAGCAAGCTGATCCGGCTTGCTGGAGGGACTGGCGGGGCAAATGTGAATTTTAGTAAGACATACACTTTTATGTCTTTCTGAGGAATATTATTTATTTTCTGTTCTTATTCCCTTTACTGCCTTGGATCAGCAGAGAATGAGAAGCACTGACGTGCTAAATCAGTGAGATTTCACTGTCTTCACCGTTCTTCAATGTCACTCCTGTTTTCCCCTTTCTACAAACTGTTAATGTTTTCCCAATTTCACAGAGAATCGGAAAGTATCTACAGCATTTGCACAAGGGAAAAATATGTTCAGAAATAGGACCGTACAGTGCATGTTAGACTACGTTACTCTTTTGGGGTCAGTATTATATACTGTCTGCCATCAATTTCCTTTCAAAACTTGATTTAGAGAAATGGCTTCTAGGAACAGCTGACACCTCAGTACTGTAGCCTCTCTAGGAAGTTGCTCTGGACATACCACCTCTCTAAATAAATACAATACAGTGAATAGAGTCATAAATGAAAAAGGCAATGTTGCAGATCAGCAGCAATGGTGGATGATTTTTTCTGCGTGTTAGATACAGCTTCCACTGTGTTAGGGCGAGCTCTCCCACGTGAGCGCTCTCGCTTGGCTATAGCGATGCAACTTGAAAGGGAAAATCCCACGTGGGAAAGGGATAATCAAGCTGTGATTGAAAGGCATAGCTGTTCCATAGATTCCTGGATGATGGCTCTCTACCCTCTGTAATTCACTTCACCATCTTTTTGAGTTTTTGCCTCTGGGTTATAGTGCCCTCTCTCCTCTGAGGCTTGTCCCCTCCGTCAGTGCTGGGGTTTGCACTCCTTCACACTCAACCGCCTGTAATGCTCTGGTAAGCTGAGACCTACCAAACTTTATTTCCAGATGTTTTCCTTCTTTAATCCATGGGCACTATTATCTTCTGCCCTTTCCAAGTCCTGGCCACAAGCCATAGTTTGGGCTCTTCCCCCAGCAAGATGTGTCTCTCGTTCCCTTTGCTGCATAGAGGGTTGGGTTTGTGCTTCCCGCTTGGACCATCCCTCCCACTTCCCCCATGTGCATGATGGGAGCAGCAGCAACGACGGGAAGAACAGGGATGGCCAAGAGAGGGGACTGGCACAACTGTGGGGTTGAATAAGGGATAAAGAGGTCTGGAAAAGGGAGAGAGGCGCAAAAAGCTGGGCTAAGTTTTAACGCTGTGGAGGCGCAATAGATAGGTATCAGCTAAATCTTTGTATTCCAAATGTACTTGGTTTAATTTAATTTTTTTTTTTTTAAACACTATCACAGCTTGAGCTAAGAGGCTTGAGACCACAGAAGCCAAACCAAAAAGGCATTAATCCAAATAGCTAAGTTGACACTGATCTCATACCTATCAGCACATGGACATACATGTGTTTCTTGAACAGGACGTAGTTACCCACAAGGACTTGCTAGAAAATGCTTGGATGATGCTTTGTAGCAAGTAAAACAGCATGAGATGTAGTAATTGACTGCAGTGCCCTGAGAATGTTACAATAAAATGTACCAAAGACACCAAAAATGTAACCACAATATCTTGAATAGCTAGCAACCAAGACAGTATAAATTATTTCTCCATGGGATTAAAAATAAATTAATTACAGTACCTAGAAATTACATCCAGCAACAGCTTTTAGCTTTTTTTTTTTNAATATAGCACAAGTTTAATTTTGATTTTAATTATCTCAACACCGGATGCATCTTGCAAGCACTTCATATCTCCCGGTTTGTCAGTTGAGCCTTTGGTCCTTTTACATTTGTACTTACAAATGCCTCACCCTGGAAATGTCTGTCTAGGAGGCATTTAACTCTGCAAAGGAGGAGTCCCATGAAGCTCCTGCTTCTGTTTAGTTTTCGAGCATTGCTTTCTTCTTCAGGTTTTGTGAATCTGAGAATTTTTTTAAGTAAGACCAAACAAGTTTTAGATATATGTAAAATCTTTAATTTGGAGGACATCTTCAAAGCAGAGACCTTCTTTTCTTGCTTGGGCTTGCAGAAGTCCCTGCCAAGTTCATGCTACCCCCTCCTCTACCCCCCACCCACCCTGGTCGTGGCTGGCAAGAGTCAGGGTGTGATGGCCCAGACTTGGAGCTGGCGGTCCCCACTTGGCCCGCCGTTGGCTCGCAGCTTGTCACCGTGTCCCACCGCAGTGCTGGGGAGCTTTGTCTTGGTGCCGGTGCTGTAGTTGTTAGACATTTATGACAGATTGGAGGAGTTCAAACTTGTATGACGCTACAGAAATGGGGAAAAAAAACAGAACCTGCCTCTCTACTTTTCCTGCATTGGTAAAACTCCAAGTGTGTTTAGATTTTTTTTTTTTTTTTTTTTTTTTTTTTTTTTTTTTTTTTTTTTTTTTTTTTTTTTTTATAT
>VXBL01000556.1:188757-252785 GCA_013400195.1 Aramus guarauna
AAACCCAAGTTGTTTTTTGTTTTTTTTAATTTTTTTTTTTTTTTTTTTTTTTTTTTTTTGACAAGTGAGGATAATTCTTTGGAAATCGTTGTCCTTCAGTGCTATGTTCTAGGCTGTGTTTCTGCTACCTTTAGGTTGAACATAGCTTCTGTGAGCTTCATATCCATGGATGTGAAAGGCTCATACAAAAGCCAAGAAGATCAGAAGGCTTGTTTTGTTAATTTTTAAAAATTAATTTTGCCTGCAAAATTTTAGAGAACACGAACATTCATCTCCTGTTTTTTGATCAAGTATAGGATGTGCAATGACCATATGTGTCCCCAAACCATCACTTTTCTTCAGTGTAGTTTTCCCCTTTTGATTGAAGGGCAGATTTATTTTAACAGAAATTTTCATGAACACGAAGCAATTTTCAAATTGCAATGAAAAGTGAAAGTAGGTGAATTTGTACTTCCAAGCTCATTCCAGAATCCTTTCCTCTAGAATGAACTACAGAAAGCAGTAGTGTTAGAGAGAGAGATGGTACGGTCATACTAAATGACCAAACCACATCAGGTTTCAAATAAAATAGTTTTGTTCATCAGAGTTTTCTTGGGATCGGGTCTAAATCCATCTATGCCCTATAGATTTGCATTCACACAAACAGAACTTGAGTTATGAAAATGAGTGGCTATAAACACACAGTGGGCAGGTGGGGCTCACTCATTTAGCAGCTGTTTTGTGCTTAATAAAGGAAAGACCAGAGCAATGCTACAAATAAGAAGAAAAAAGTTTAGGAGTTGTTGTTTTTTTTCCCCTCAAAGTGCATAAGCACATGGTTCAGCCTCTTGGGACTTTCTTAAAGCTAAGCTTTGATAGGATTGAATTTTCCTACGCACAGTAACGAATCTCGGAGACATGCATGTTGCACATATGTAGTGCAAATGGCCCTGGTTTCACATTTTTAGCAGTAAGCGAAGGTGGACTGTTCTGCACATGCTCGGGAATGAGGTGTTGCTTCACTCTGCAAGGCCTCTGCCTCATTCTCCATGCATCATGTAAGTGTGAACCAGGCTGTGCATGCTTTTAAAAGCATATTTATCGGTCCGGTGAATGAGAGGACAGGGTTCAGTTCTACAGATTTTGGCAGCTTGTGTTGAGCGAAGCGGTGACTTGCTGTCAGTGCGATCTCTCTCTTTGCGAGTCTGAAAGGCCTAAAGCAGAGATCTCCTAAAAGGAACTGCAAACAGAATGTGTGTATGTGGCAGCAGAAAACTTTCATTCTTTAACTAGAACAGCATCAGGGAAAGTAATGAATCTGGTGGGGGAAAAGTGTCTTTATTTTTCTTTTTGCACAGAGCAGGGTAGTTTCCAGAATTGTTTCTTTTGCTGTGTGTTCCTACACAAAATGGTATACCTGTTCTTGACAGACTGCAAAGATCCTAAAGCTGGACATTTTGCTGTAAAACAAGGTCTCTGGAAGGGGAGGAGAGAACTGTATGTAAAACCATGAACAGAAATGCAAAATGATAAGCCTAACTAATCTAGTTGGCGTTAACTTAGTTCAATTCATTTTCAGAAGTATCATGCAGATCTTAGTGTCAAAAAAAAAAAAAAAGTTACTGACAGATGTGCTACCATCTTGTCCTTAAACTTTTTGCTTTCATATGACTTTCTCCCCTCCTTTTAGTTTTGGGTTTTGGTTGTGGGTTTGTTTGGTTTTTTTTTGTTTGTTTGTTTTGTTTGGGGTTTTTTTTTGGTTTTTTTTTGTTTGTTTGTTTTGTTTGGGGTTTTTTTTTGGTTTTTTTTTGTTTGTTTGTTTTGTTTGGGGTTTTTTTTTGGTTTTTTTTTGTTTTTTTTCTTAACAACAAAAATCCAGTGTTTTATCAAGTGCAGCTACGGTACTCTGAATGGCCGGTGTCAAGTATTCATGTCAACTCCAAAGAAGCCATAGAAATCTAGGTCCTGTGTTTAACTGAGGCTCGCGTCCAGTCTCAAATAGCTTAGGTTGTTTTCTGAAGTCACTACTGAAAACAGATTTTAGGCTTCCCAGTGCTGCAAGTGCTAAGGAAGACTCCACCTGCACCCCGCTCCTACACCTGGATTTACTGGTGTGCCTGGGTGCTTTCCCTGATTTTCTTACCATGGGCGTGTTCACGTGGAGTATAACACAGAGGTGCTTTGGCTCGTATGGTCTCAGTTCAGGTTGAGTTTTTATAGAGCATGGGTTTAAAAGGAGAAAAACTTGTGTCCAGTATGACATAGAGCTGCAAGCAAGAGGTGGTGTTAAGGAGCCTTGGGCTTGGCAGACAGTTTGTCGTCGCAGCGTGTCTTCGGTGGCAGCTGAGTGAAAAATGGCCAAATGAAGCTTCTGCTGGCCTGAGCTGGCAGGGCTAGTGCAGACTGCAGAACTTGTATTTCTTTTTCTCCTCTTTTGGCTTGAAAATGCAAGAGCAGAGCCTGCCTCTCATCCAGATGATTGTGAATTTCCTGGGAGAGTCAGGATCCTGTTTTCTATCTTAAAAAAGAAAAGCTGGCGTGTCTCTGTCTTGTGGGGCATCAGGTTGTCCAGCACACAGAGACTGAGTGGTGAGCGTCCTACTTCTCGAATTTGGTAGAAGGGGTACTGGGTGGATACTTGCTTTCTTTTTCAAGCATCGTCTCCTCTGTCATTCCTCAGGTAGGAAGGAAGGAGAGAGGAGATGTTAAATGGCCATTTTGTCTTTTAGAGGTACACAGGACAATGGCATTCCTTACCAAAGAAAGTGTTACAAGTTGTAATTAAATAGTTAACATACAGCTTTCACATAGAGAGAGACCATATGGTGAGTAACATGAAGGGATAATAATAATAATGGAAGAAGCAGAGGGGAAGAAAAGGCTGGCTACTATCCTGTGTTTGCATCAGGAAACGGGGTGACCGTTTGGCAGGCTAGAGAAGGTGTCATGGCTGGAGTGTTATCTGATGGTAAATTGATGAGCATTTATGGAGATAACCAGCCTGGCATGATCATTAGTCTTCTCTTTGCGGGGGATTATCTCATTAACTTCCTGGGATGTTACCCAAGTAAATATGAAGCTCATTTCATGTATTTAGCATAGCCTGAAAGTTTTACCAGACTTGTCATTCTTAAATTTCAGTTTGTCATCCACTCAGGTAGTAATACTGATACCATCTGACCCACATAACCAACCGCATGCCATAATGTGTGAGCTGAACACTATGGGGTTGCCCAGTGGGACTGGAAGTTGTTCTTCCAGACCCTCTCATCTCCTGTTGCTCCCAACAAAGCCAAATTTGAAACGTATATTATTCATAACCAAGTAGTTCAACCAACTCCTGTGGTGGGGAGAGAGAGTGGGTGTGCGTCAGAACTGAAGGATGGAAATCCTACGAGCTGTGGAAGGACCAGGAAACCAGCAGGTTGCCATCCTCTCTCTACACCTTCTCCAGGGAGAAGCCAAGTTTTGATGGTGCCTCACGTGTCATCTTAGGGGTAGTGAGCGACGCTGCCCGTCAAAAGTTAGGCTTGAAAGTCTACTTCGTATTTCGGTGGAGGGCCTAAGCTGCTTAGCTGCGTAAAATGCTTTTGTAATAGTTTGAATAAATACAGGGTTTCTAAAATGCTCTTCAGGAATGCTTGTAAACTTCTGTGCTTGGTTTTGTCCCCGTTGCTATCTTCCAGACATCCCACTCCTCGCCAAGGAAATGGCTTTTTAACAAGAAGAATCCTCTGGAAATTACTTTCTGAGGGGGTCCTTGCCACAGCAGCTGCAACAAATTGCAACTGAACTTCAGTCCCAATTGTTTTTTATTGCTAAAAGGATAAGTGACCAAGTGAATACTTGTATTATAGCTTTGCGACAATTTATTAAGTATCAAATTGTAGTGTGTGGTGTTGTCTAACCAGAAGATTAAGGTTTTCTCTGTGGAGGGAAATTTCTGTCAGACTTTGTAGCAGTGCTTAAGCTGAAAGAGGCTGGGAAAGTCTTGCTGATCCCAAACTGTCCTGTGGTTAGGCTGAATTTGGGTTTTCCTTCCACAGAGAGCTCTGCTCCAGGGCCGGGGCCCGGCCAGCGATGGCAGCACAAGCAGAGTCTAACCGGCACGAGGCAGCCGAAAAGAGAAGTCACAGCACGGCAGTCTAATGCGTGCTGATCCGCTCCCCGCTGTGTAAACAAGTCTCGGGGGGGCATTTTCTGAGCAAGTTGGTTTTGAGTAGCAGCATAGCTTTAGCATAGCTCAGATTATGCTAATTGAGAAGTATTTTTGGCACGATTTTCCAAATAAGCAATGCAGAGTCCGGGGAGGTCACGGAAGGATGGAGCAAAACCTTGGGATGGCACAGGCTGCTTCCTTGTGTCTTTGAGCAGGGTTTGCCAGCTGGAAAGGAGTCGCAGGTCTGCTTGCCTTCCCCTGAGACCCTCTGCTCCAGCTTTGGGGCCAGTAGGAAGGACAAGGAAGACTCTGTCCCTTCATTCTTCTAGAGAATTGACTAGAATGGGAAAGAAGATGCATCTTTTATTATGTGGGAAATAGGAGGTTCTAAGTTTTGTTATTGCACAAATATATAAAATGTCCTAGGTGGTGCAAGATTTTCAAAGGATTTCAGATGTAGGAACTCAGGCTGTCTTAGCTTATGTGTTTGTCTATATGCGTATAAAAATCTTGGTTTAATTATTATCTGGACAACAGTGGTAGACAGGGATAAATTATACATTAAAAGGTGGTGGTATTATTATGATCATTATTACAAATACAAGAATTTTTTTTATCTTTGGATTTCACTGGAAGCGTAGAAGAAACAACTGGCTGGACTGCTGAAGGGGGACAGTTATCGGGTGGTTGGAAGAATGAGTTTAAAAGTCAAAGTTTCATGTTTAGTTTTCCCCTGCTTGCTTTCCTGATTTGACAAAGTGGGAAGCACGTATTTAGCCCTGTGCTTGAGAGGGATTTTGGATGGCTTGATTAAAAAACATTCGTAAAATTTTTAAAGACCTTCATGCATGGAGATGCCTGATAGGCAGAAGATGTTCATTTAAAATGCAAGTGGGGATATTTTTATTGGTGCACTTCAATGAACTTAGATTACGGAGGGTTTAAATATCAGAGAGCAAAACTAGAGCCACCCCTCGGTCCCTGGGAAAGCAGATTTCTAATGAGCCTTCCCCAGGCGTGCTGACCTTACTGTCACTGCTGTAGGTTTGGGATTTGGGTTTGGTTTTGTTCATCACAGTTGCAAGGATGGTGCCTTTTCTTAAACACTGTCCTCTTAAGTTATCAGTGAAGGATAGATAAGAGAGTCTTTATTACAGGCATACATGTGCACCGCAGGTGTGAAGGGAGCTCTTAAACTGTTTATGAGCACACAAAGCCCCACGAACAAAGAGGGCAGAAAAGAATGTTGTCATTTTAAGGAAAAATATGTTTTAAGGCCCTGTTAAAAATAAAGCCAAAAAGAAATAGCAAATGGGCTGCAGATTGTCTGTGTAACAAGGATTAGCACTGTGAAAACCCTTCGTTTTTCTGAACGAAAACGTCCCCCAGACAGGCCCAGCTAGCCGAGATACCATTTGACGCTGGAGGGGGTATCCACTTGCAGGATCTTGTCTCAGAGAGTTACCTACAAAATCCTCCTCTGATAGGAACAAACAGACAAAGAGTAGGATAACACTGTCTTAACTCTGCTTTAAGGGTTTTAGGTGAGAAGAAGACAGTGTCTATGTTGTACAAGCAGGTATGATAGCAGCGTGTGAGTTCCGGGTCTGGGCTGCAGTTGTCACTCTTGAATTTGGTGGGACTGAAACCTATTTTACAGCTAAGGGTCAGAATGGAAGGGTCAAGGGTGGGAAAAATGAGACCAAACCTGCTATATTCCATAACAGCCACGTGATGATATCTTCACTTGTTCAGGAACAGCTTTCAGGTTCATCGAGGGGAATGTCTGTAATGGTGGTGACAATTCAGTACCCAAAGAAGTGATGCAACTCACTTCCCTCCAGCACTGTTTCCCAGCAGATGCACCAAAAAAATGTGGCCACAGACGCAAGCTTATGCTGCCCAGAAATGCCACACTTCGGCTCCTTACTCTGCTCATTGCCCATCTTATCCAAGAGGTGCAACACGCTTCTGTGCAGAAAGCCACCCCAAAGGTTAGGCCCTCTTTATAGACAGGATGAATTTGAAAGGTATTTATGTGCCGAAGTCCCTGAATGTTTTCAGTGGGAATTAGGTTCTGCGTGCCTTTAGGGAGTGGGGTCGTGGCCTTTTCCATGAAGGAGAGAAATTCAGCGCGGAGGAAATCATCCAGCTGAGACTCCCTCGCTGCAAAGCGTGCTCAGCGAGAGGGAGCTCTCTTGTCTTTCATCACCTATGTAAGACCGTCAGAATTTGGTTATCAGAATAATTAGTTGTAACTATTATTACAGAAAAAGATAAATCATAATAACTGATGTTGTCCCCTCAATGAGGAAATAATAATATGAAAGATTGGTGATGGACTTGTACCTAACATACCAGACAGTTCCTCTGGCCCTTCTGTGCAGGTTTAGGTCTCCAAATTTATTTATTTTTTTGGTATAAAACTGGACAAGGATGCAGAGATTTTGCAAGCAGAGCTGTAGCGTTTCTCTTTAATGAGCCTCTTCCTGACCCACCCTACGTAAAGCACACATCATGTGTTGTGCAGCTGGGGCAACTACCCTGGCACATGTATCTGACACATGAATGTATTGACTTTGGCCTTTTGGAAGCACCGGACCCATGCTGTTCTCCAGAGATGAGTCTAAGTCTTTTCTCAGATACCATGGATATAGCAGCAGCGGGAGCAAAAGCTGAAGTGGAATTCACTAATTCAGATTTAGCTGATTCTGTGAAAACAGATTGCACAAGAGAGACTGACACTCAGTTTCTGGATTTGATTTCCTCTCTTTCCCTGGTTTGACCTCCAGTGCTCCTTCTGGCTGTTGGTCAGTATTCAGGTCTCAAGTTTGAGAGGCTGTGTGTAGGGCGGGGAGGTTTTCTGTGGGTTGTATTTTGTGGGTGTTTTTTCAGTTGTTTTTTAAATGCAAGACTTTTGTGATGTAGCTCTTTAAATCTGAGTTTTACCCATTGACTGAAGGGCAGGCCAGTTTCGGTGAGATACCAGCTGGAGGGCTTGAAGGGCTGCTTAAGTGGCGCAGGGCTGGATTTCAGCCGGGGTGATCCACGCTGCTGAAATAGCACGAGTAGACAAGACCAGCCATGAACACGGTTGGTGCGCTGTCAGTAGTATAACACGTGTCTGTGTTACTGCAGGACGGGGAGCTCTGCTGCTCCTGGTGCTGTTGACTTCACTGGAAGTCTTTGTGCCTGTATGCTTTGACTACTTGTTAGTAAAATTTCATGCTGCTTTTACTTTTGATCCCCTTCTGTCCTAAATGACCCTATTGGCAGGAAATTAATTTTAACGGTAGCTACTAGAAGATATTTTGTGAACACTTGCTTCCTCTAAAGTTTATTTTCACAGTACATTTCACCTGAATATTTTCCAGAACAAAAAACCTCTAATGCTCTGCTGTCCTGATAACACGTGCAAGGCTGAGGCTTCCCTCTTCCTTCTAGCCTGCCTCACAAAACACTCTCTTAATACTCAGCCTTAATTGTATTTGTAAAGGTAATATTAAGGTTAATGTTTCAAAACAGCACTCTCTTACCAGGCTAATGACAGATCAAAATCAAACGCCACCATTTCTGGCAAGTAATTTACCACTGCTCTTCAAATATTTGTGTGAACGGAGCTAGAGCTCCAGCATAAAAATGTCAAAGAAACTGAATTGCCAAGGGATAACCCATTTCATAACTGATTAGAATAACTAATAACTGATCACTAGACAGCAAAAAATAAGCAGGACTAAACGGCCAGCTTTCACAATGCAGGGAGGCTATGAGCAAAGTTTCACACAAATCTTTTAGAGACTGATGCAGTTCAACTTATTGGTAAATTGTCTGAAAAACAGGGGATTAGTGAGGCACAGAAGTTTTTAATTAAATGTATTCAGAACCGTAAGAACTTAAGTGGCCCACAAAGAGTTGCAGTAAATGTCAATATACTGAGCATCTGAGAAAACCCAGATGTAAAATTCCATTTCTAGAGGTATAAAGCAATGCGTATGGCATAATGTGATGGCACATACAGTGATAACTTCTAGAGTCACTTTAGCTTTCGGTTAATGGGGAAGCAGCAGCAGCAGAGAGGCAAAAATTAAATACTAAAGAAAAGCGCCAAACAGAATATCAGGAATGGAGAACAAAACAGAGGGCATTTTCACGCTAGTTCTAAGTTCATGGTGCTGAATAACTCTGAAAAGGATACAGAAGCACTCAGGATTAGATGGAAGAGGAGGAGGACAGCCGGGATGATCAGAGCAGCAGAACCCCTTTATTACAGGAGAAATTAAATAAGACACAACACCCCAGCTTGGAAAAGGGATGCCCGTGAGAGAACAAGACAGAGAGATACAGAACAATGAAGGATGAGGAAAAGGTGAGTGGGGAGCAATCACTCCGTATTTGCCCTAGAAGAAGAGCCAAGAGCAGACTGTGAAATTATCAGACAGCCAGGAACTGCTTTTTCATATTGCATAGCTCATTGCCATGTGATGCTGTGGGAGCCACGTGGAACTGCTCAAACGGAGATGTGACACGCAGACACGAGAGATTGCACTGGTAGGTACTAAACACGGTGGTAAAACTTCCAGCTTCAGATGTGTCTAAGCTGCTGTTGGCTGAAGCTGGGAGAATGTATCTGGGAGGAATCCTCCTGTACTTGACTATTTTTTTACTCCTTGGAGTATTTGCAACTAGCAGGACACTGGCCCGACCACTTTGCTCTGATACATTATGGCAACTTTTAGGTCCTTACGTAGTTTATCAATAATTTATTATTTTTATCAACATAATAAATATCAATTTATATTTTATCCGTATTGTAAATAACCCAGATTGTTACCTCAATTTATCAGGAAGCTTAAGCATATGTGGTTCAATGTAAGCATTCATGTTGTCTTGTTTACCTCAGTTAGGATGTGCGTATATAAATATTAGGTAAAATATTTAAATACTTTGCTGGACTCGATCTTTGAGTCTATGACAGTAGGCACTGATTTGCATATCCTTTCCAATACCCATTGAAATCAGTGTGAATACCCCTATGAACTTCAGTGTGGGTTTGTTATCCAGAGACTTCTAGCCTACATGTTAAGTATTCCAAAGAGATTACCCTGGCAAATGGAAAACATGACTGTACTGAAAAGGAAATGGAAAAACGAAGAAATAGACAGAGGCTTAGGACAGATTTACAAAGTATGTAGCACGCACAAGTTAGGGGAGACTTTGCAAAGAATTTTGCTACCATTTAGTTAGCTATGGAAGTAAGTACTTTCACAAAAGGGTCAGGTTTTGAAGTCATTCATCACTCAGAATGAAGGGCTTTGGGTTTGGGGCTCTTTGCTTGCTTTTGCTACTTCCTCAAGCTCTTTTGTGGTCATGAGTAAATTCTTCCCTCCTGAATTATCATTATACATAGGGCTGAATATCTTCATACTATATAGAAACTTCATAAGTACATCCTACAATTTTGTAGTAAGCTTCTATGGTAAATTCTGTATAACTCAGTGAGTTGGCTTAAATTTGCCTTCAGAACCCGCCTTCTTTTTTCTGCTCAGGTATCTCAGCCCTTCTCTATACACAGTTATCTTTGAAGGCAGAGTTTGCCATAGACAAGGTCAGCAAACTTGGAGCCGACAACAGAGTCAGTGTCACTTCCTCGTGAGCTCATGGCAGAAGCAGTCAATGCTTCCTCCTGCCTCTTGGTGAAGTGTTTTCTAAGCTGATGAAAATACGCAACTCAGGAAGACAAAAGTGAGACTTTCTCCTTTAAATATACTCTGTACTTCAGTAATGCATAAATAGAACACTTTATTAGTGCAAATTAGATTTATCACTGCTGCTGTTAGAACAACCTTACAGCTTTCTGAAAAAGTCTTAATGTTTCCAAAGTTGCTACAGATTTGATGGGAACTATTCTCATGCCAGGGAAGTACAGGGTTGGTTGGCTCCATCTACAAATAGATACAGACAAATGAGGAGAAGGAGCAACTCAGGAATACAGTCAAATCCAAGAATCTCTTACTTTGTCTTTCAAATCTATTTGACAAGAGATTTTAGTGAGCCTAAATAAAAGTCATGGTGTTACAAGCGCTGGGGGGTGTCTCTCCACGCTTTCACCAGATCTCCCTCTACATCAGGCAAAAGTGGGAATTTGCAGAGTCTAAAAATATTGTGTTCCCTCCGCTGCTCCCCCAACTGCAGTCTCCATTTACCAGCTCTGATTTAATGAATATTGTTAGTGTTACAAAAAATATTTAAAAACCCTCCTTAGATTCACCCATGGGTGGAAGCCCAACATTTCTAGTCTAATGTTTAGTCTGTTGAGTCATCAGTTATGCTAAACTTTTATGGCATTGGTTCCAAAAACGTGTCATTGTATGCCATCTGAATTTCTCCATTATGTGGAAATGCTCCTCTCTGAAACAACTATATGACCTTTTAGGGAACTCAAAACATTTGGAAGATGATAACTTAAATCCAAACGTTTCCACAATGGGAAGTAGAGTATTTTCAGAGAAGACAGGCACAGATGAGATTATGACATTTAATACCGTTCTGTATTAAAGTTTATTACTAAGTACACAGGTTGACACTTTTTCTACTGTTGAAACTCCATTTTTTGACAAAATATTCTGGTTACAGAATTCCTGGAAACGACAGAACTTAGTGAGTGCTTTTGGTGCTTAAGAGGAAACAGAAAAAAAATGTAATGGAAACTGCAAGATTTCACAGGGACTGCTCCATTTTCCCATAAAAATTCTTGGAATAAAACCCTGCTTTTTTCTTTTTAATCCTTCAATGAAAAAAATGTGCTGTATTCACAATTTGTACAGATTCTAAGCAGAAGAATATCACAATTTATTGCAGATAAGAAAAGTATCTGCTTTGGGAACCTGCATTTGCTCTTGAATTGTCAGGTTACTGCTGCATTCGTTTTCCATCCTTCTTGGTTTTCATGCTTGCTCATCCATCTCTTTGCGATATTATATTGTTCAGTTTAGTAAACTCTTGAGTGTATAGAAATCTAAGTTCCCAGGACTCTGAATTAGACTGGAACGCAATTCATCTGACAGACTTTTGAAACTTGGACTGTAATTCCCAGTTTGTTTAGATACTTAACAATCATTTAACCTCCTGTCTGTATTTGTACTTGCTGACTCGTTGCTTTTTAGGCAGTAGAAGTCAGTCAACCTTCAGATCAGAAGCATGTGGTGCCCCTTCAGCAGACAAACATTTTCCAACAACATTTTGAAGAGAATAAAAATCTAAATAAATAACCCCCAAGGTTGAAAAGAGCCTATTCACCAAACATTGGTAAAGTAATTCCACAGGAAAAATAAATGTTCAGCAAAGTGATCTTTCATTTGAAAATTGGATCCAGATTTTACAAACTGAGAAGGGTGAACAACTGTGTCAAATGCAGGGCAATGCAGTTTGTCTATGGAGTGTGTTGCCACAAGGCTCTAATGTTCTGCTTATGGAGAAGTGCAATCTGGGCAAAAAGTACGCAGTTTGTTTATCATCAAACTGTAGAAATCACAGTACCGTGAATGCTATCCCTCATATAATATATACAATTCATGTATATGTACCATCTCCCAGCTAGTGCAGAACAATACAATTCAGGACAGATCTTGAAAACGAAGCTTTCTGTTCTTTGAAGAAAGATGGTAAAGAATCATTATATCTGAAAGGCAACAAAAATGGAGCACAAAATAGGACTTTTGGTAAAATCAAGCATTCAGTTCCCTGTTTATCTTTTGTTCTAACATGGTTGTTCCTTAGTTAAATTAATCATTATTGCCTTTATATTCTCCTTTCACGAGGAGAAGAATTTGCTTCTCCCATGGAGCTAAATGTAGTAGTAGTAGTACAGTATCCAGGTATGGAGGGAAGAAAAGTAGTGTATGGACTTAACGGCCAGTTAGCCTATTAAAATGCAGTGTTATAACTCTGCTGCCTCTTCAAGCAGCAATGTGTATTTGAAATCCAAGCTTCTTTTTCTGAAAAGAAAAATAATTCTAAGCTATTATAACTTGGAAATCCTCGTTTTCCCTGAATTGCACAGATTTTGTTCAACCTGGGCAAGTCCTCTGAATTGAAAGGAAATTTCAGCAATAAAATACTTGTAAGTTTGTGATCTTTGTAAGAGCTAAATACAAAATCTTTGTGCTCCAGGCTAGGGTGAATTTGTGCTGCAATTGATTTACCAAGTGATGAGTCAGGTTGTGTAAAAACATTTTCAGAAAGTAATTAAAGCATTTCTACCTTTAAAATCCCTTCAGGATTTTAGCCAAAGACATAATTTTAGGGATGGCATAGTAAGGAGAATGTCTCTGGCTTTCTCACTGTAATAGCCTATCCTAATTTGGACCTGTATATTATTTTTTGCATTGTATCTGACAGGTATATCAGCACACATATGCATATATATACTAAGACTATTTATGGTATGTCAATAAAGCAGGAGAGTTATAATTTATTTTCTGGTTTTTACCAATACTCTGATGTTATTAGTACTGCGTTTGCAATTCCTAGTACCAGGAAAAGGAAGAATGTCATGGAAGAACATTTTCTTGAGAAGTTTTGATAAAGACACAAGACCTTCAGTTCTTGTTAGGGGGAAAAACCTTCTAGAACTTAGGTCTCTTCAAAAAGAAATTATTTAGTATTCTAATTTTCATTATTCAGTCTTATTCACTGCTCAAAGCATAGCGAATTTCCTTTTTGAAGTATCTTTTGAAGATAAGTTTGAAGTTTGGAATTACAGTAATGTTATTGTGAAACAGGTTTCTTTAAAAATGGCATAATGCATTTTCATGTGTATTGTTTTCCAGTGTTTAAATTTAGTCAGTTCAGAAACCGGATGAGGATGATTATATCTGTTGGAGATGAAACCTTTCCTGGGATCAGGCTGTGCACTTTTTCTGGTTCACTTACCACCAAAATTCTTTTGGTCAACAACTTTGCTGGTGATGCACATGCTAGAAGAGATTTCAGTTACTAAAGCTGAATCCAGGTTAACAAGACTAATAAATGGGGGAAAATATTTACTGTATGAAGAAAATTCAAAACCAGCTTGTTCTAGATGGATCTGATGGGACAATTTAACATAATCCCTCACTTCAGCAACCTGATTTCAAGTGGAAAGACTACATAAGACTGAGAGTTTTTGTAGTGCAAAACCTAGTGTTTCTTAGGTGGAAAAAACCCACCCTTGTGACAACAGTTGTGTTTTTCATCTTGGAAAAATGTCATAGCATGATGCTAAGAAGAAAAAAATAATATTTGCCATTCTCCTTTCCCTAATACTGTCATCTTGCCCTCTCTCTTTGTGGGCTGGGCTTGTCTTGCTTCTGTACTATCTCCAAAGCAATAGGCACGTTTTATTTTTCCTTTGTCGTAGCCACAGGGCTTCAAGTGGAGAGACACTTACACGGGACTCGTTGGAGAACAGGGCATCCTCTGCATTAAGACTTTGAGGAAAACCAGAAGCAGTAAAAGAATTTTCTGAGCACTGTTGAATCAGAATATGATTTCTATAGAATTGCAGCTCATCACACTGCCTGCTCTTTTAGAGGAGAGCTAACACAGGTGAGACTGAAGCTGGCTAAAATATATATGCTCTGCCCAAATCTTGTTGAAGTTAGCCTAGTGTCAACGGATCTCAACTTGCAGGGCCTGCTTTGACATTGACTAAGGTCTCCCAAAAGAAAGAACCACAGTAACAATAAATGTAACATTGCTTTCATATAACTATGCAAGAAATCTGGAATGTGAAGTACAATCTAACTACTTGGTGCAACTTGACGTATTCCTGTGGAAATCAGTGGGAGATTGCCAACTTCCACCAACAGAAAATCTGGCCCTGCCAATAACTTTATCTTCTTTTAATTCCTGTCATTCTTGAACTATAATGCCACAAAGCAAACCTGCATTAACTATTTCCTCATGGAAGTGTGTGTCTTGGCGTATCTGACACAGAACAGTAGTTAGGCATATCAGCCAGCCTTTGATGTCTGGCTTTGTAAAACTGTATGTCGGTTGAAATTGCCGTGCAAATACGTGTTGTCTTTGTCCTACTCTTCAGCTTTGGAGCCAAATGTTAAAACAAAACTATAATGCTTGTTTGCTTGTATAGGTCTGTTACCTTCTTTTGTTTCTGTCTCATGTTCATCATGAGAATACATTGGGAAACACAGTTGTGAGTTATATAGAATTATTTCAAAATATCTACTTGCCTACTTGGTAAGGTAAGGATGGGATGATAAAACAAAGAAGCGTCCATTCGACATTCAGTGTTGTGACTCACCAGGTAAAACTATTTGTGCGCTGTGATGTCAGTAGATTTTCGAAGTACATCAAGAAGGTATTTATCAACACTGCTGTTTTTTTGTGACACTGAGAAAAGAATAAGTAAATGTAACGGAACAGCTTTTTAATGTTCTTCTAGGAGAATTTAAATCCCATATTTTCCAACAACGTGAATGCGGCTATATTTGAATGCTAAACCAGAAAGGTTTATAGTACATATGGTACCTATTTGAATTTTTTAAATGTCTAATTTCTGCTGTGGAAATGGAGGCCAGCTTGAGTTATTTATTGTGGGATGCAGAAGGAAATCACGACCCTTTGCAGGGACACGTTAGAATCCCTGCGCCATTCAGCCAGTTTTCTCCTGTCACACCTACTTAAATTTTCAAAAAGACGCTTTAATGTATTGAGTGTGCTCTGGATCATACTAGTTCCTGAGCGCTTATGACAGCTTTCAGAGATTGCTGGTGGCTCCCAGTAGATTGTAATTCTAGAAACAGGAGCCTGATGCTAAGCATCACCACCTGTTCTCCATTATTTTCCTTCAGAAGAAAACAATGCAAGGATAAGATTACATACTAATGGAACCCATTTTCACTAAATAGGTACATTTGGTCACATGTAATTTGGTGGCCCATAAAAGAAAAAAAGAAAATAGTAAGCTGTTTTCAAAAGGGAGAAGCAAATAAAACTTAAATGAAGAGTTTCCTAACTACATTAACTAAACCCAATTCTTACATGGCAGGTATACCAATATGCAGTATGTAAGTACATACAGATCCCTTGTTGGAATAGCTGTGTTTTCAATTTCATTTGTTGACATATCCTAAAAGACTTTGGACCTCATTCAGCTCTTTGTAAATTCGCTGCAGAGCTAGATTTGAACCCTTGTGGCATTTACACTGGAATTCCTATTTCTACTTTGCTTAGAACAATGCAGGTCTTGTCTGTAACTGAGGTTCCTCTGCTGCCTCTCAGTAGAAAAAAATTATATATAACATTGTTATAACGATACTTGCAAATGATGTAGTTGTTTGCTATATTGTGTTATCATTTGCCGTATGCCAGCATGGTGCCATACATCTAGATAAGTGAAGAAATTTTAAAAATGAAATCATCAGTAAAGCTCTGTATAGGTTTTAGCATGTGCATGTGGTATAGGTACATTTTTCAAACATGAAAGCATATGTATGTCTCCTCCTCTTGAAATCCTGTACATGGTAGAATTCATACAGAATCTGTGATAGCCTGGCTCATGGTAATCACTAGTCCTTGTTATGGGTGCAGACAAGTCTCTAAATGGTACCCAAATCTGCTTCTTAACACCTTTTGTTGCATTTTTTTCCTTTTGCCAATATGTTCTTCCCAAGGCTGTTACAGAAAAGCACATTATTTTCTTTTTATAAAGCTTCTTCCTGCTTGTGCTGCTTGGTGATTCTCCTCCAAGAGTCCACATCAGACTGTTGGGAGCCTCTCAGTAGTACTGCTTCTTGCAAACCCTTCGGTAAAAAGCGGTGGGGTTTTTTGAAATACCCTTTGTTTTCTGAAGTGTGATAATTCATGAATTTTGAAAAGAAGATTCAGCAGTTAATCGAAAGGCAGCAAAAGGTCACTGTACTTTACCCGCAGCTGCGCATTTTTGGGGAGATGAGGTGTAGTTAGCAATGTTTGTTTGCTGCAGCACGCTCAGGAGGTGCCGCCTGCCGGTGCGAGCCCCGTGCCTCTGTAGCCTTGCGCCCTGGCACCCTGCTCTGGAGCAGCTCCAGAGCTCCCTTGGTGGCGGGTATCCTGCTGGGGAACAAGGATAGGTTTAACTCCTCCCAAACAGTGGTAAAAGTTTTACCAGTCGTTTTATGCNGAACTAAAAGGTTTGTAGCCCAGACTTGCTGTGTGATCCGTGGGAAGGCATCCAGCAGGGACCTGCGGAGGAGCAATGCCACGCACTGAAGTTAGAGCTGACAGTAGATGGTAGAGATCCACCACCCTTCTCAGCTGGGTCTTGACTACAAACCTGCGGGTCTTTTCTATTTCAGCACAAGCTGCCTGATACTCAAAGTACAGAGCTCCTGTGTTCCCTTATTTAGGGCAAAACCTTCAATCAGTAATTCCATCAGAACTGATGGGGCCACGCATGTACTGGACACTTTGTAGGTACTTAGGGAATTTTCTAGAGTAGGTTTGATGGCTGTGTGGAGCAGCCTAAATGTAAGTGCTGTCGCAGCCGTAATTACCAATGGACAAAGACTTAGGGTCAAAAACTAATCTGGTTTATTCTTTCAGATGTGTTTGTTCTGTAGGATTGAACTGGAGTCTTAACTCTGAAATCGGAACAGGTTTTGCTCAGAGGAAGCAGAAAAAGTAGATTTATGGAGTGCTCTACAGCTGCTTTTTCTGAAGGCAGTGATGGTTTTTAAAGTATTTTTAGATTTGCAAATGTGTCTAATGATTTGAATATTTATAGACTTGGTTAGTTTACAAAAGCAGATTATTTAAGCTTTGAAAGAGTTTCATTTCAGATGTATAAAATGGATTTTTGAGGACATCGTCAGACCATGACATTACTCTGTGCATAGATGAGTGGATATGGTATTCCCGAAAAAATTGATACACAGAGTCTTAGCTTTTCCGTGAACAAACCAGACCATTTGTATGCCTCTTTTCAAGAGTTTGTCCAAGTTGTTCTAAAATAAACTGAATGCTTCCAACTAACGCATAATTTACATTTCATAATATTTTTATGCTGTTATGTATTGATGACTTGCTCTTCAAATCTTTACTCACGTGCTAAGTCTTTAATGAGTAAATCCATCATGAAGCCCAGCAAAACCATGGGATTATATATCACTCTTAGGGAGAAATCCTTTTGATTTCCTAAATAAATTAAAACCTTTGTTCTGATTTTGGCTGGGAAAGCCCCTTTGTTGGCCAGCCACAAAATTTCCCTTGATTTGCATCAGGTTTTTTTTTTTCTCCTCACAGAGCAGATAACAGCAGTGCTGCATTGAACATCTAAAGACAGCACTGGCAGAGCGGGAGCCTGCACCCGAGCAGCGAGCACTGTACAAATAGCTTTGCTGTTATTCATGTAGCTTGCTAATGAAAACAATGATCCGGGAGAGTCATGACCAGAGTTCTGCCTAATGGAGTCTCATTAAAACAACAGTTTGCTGCTTTTCTTTTGAACTTTTCAAAAGTCTTTCTTGAGTTACACCCGATAGGAACGATAAGGGTACTACTGCACGTTCCTCAGCAAATCTGTAACATGCAGGCTTTCTTCCATTCAGATGTGCACATGAAAGCTGGGCCTAAGACAGACTCCCATTTCCAAACCAGATGTACTTAGACTTGAAGACTTCGAGATAATTAACTTGATTTTTTTGATATATGGTAAACAACTGTGGCTTAGCTATAGCTGAAAGGAAGCTGACACTGAAAAGAAACAAGGGAAGAAGGTCGGTAAAGGTTCATATAAATAGCTGGAAGAGGTGCTGGGGAGGATCCAGGCATTTGTATTTTGCTCCTAGCAGGCAGTCCCTCCTGGCCATCACTCTGCAAACAGCTGGGGTTTCTTGGTGTGACAGATTGTTGCACTGCTGCTAATGCTGATATTTGTCAGTGCCTTCGATTTCCCCTTACTGAGTTTTATTGCAAGGACTTAAAAATTCAGGAGAGAAATAGTGAGGTCAATGATTGCAAAGGTGTGTGTGTAGACATTGTCCTCTAAAGAAAAATGGTCTAACTGCATTGGCATGTGGTTCTTCCTTTATTTTTCCAGATCTCATGATGAAGCGTGGTAAATCTTGTTAACACAAGATGAGGAAAAATGAGCAAAGATTTGGAGAGCGATGTTTTGGAGCTGATTGATTATGTTCTCTCAGAATGTTCTAGAAAAATGTCAAAATAGCATTCGCATAGTCAAGTAATATTCTGAAGTGTACAGAGTCCTAAGTGATGAGCAGTATTGGTAAGATAATGGCTTACTGAGGGACTTCTCTCAGTAGCTACACTGAGATCAGTGATCCCAATGTTCTTTTACACATGCAACCTGCAGGCTTCAGTATGATTGCTTCTTCTGTTGAATAAACCCGGATGATTATATGAACTCTTTGTAAGTACACTACGTGCTAATGAAAACTTAAGTAATTCATATGCCCTAAAGTTGCAGCTCGAGATAGCCTGATACCTTCAAACCAAGAATTTTGACTGATCATTTTAATTATACTGGTAAAAATGGTTTTCCTTTAGTGACAAAGCTTACCCCTCTACATTATATATGCTAATTGTTAACCTTTTAAGCTAGAGCACTGTCTTGCCTTTGGGCCAAGCCCCGAAGTGTCCCATTTAAATGAGGCTCTGTTGATTAAAATGAGAGCCACCAAAGAGACCAAGTATGAGTTTTCAGGAATAAAATCAGTGTTTGCTATACTTCATGCCTATATATGTAAAAAAAAAAAAAAAAAAAAAGTTAATTTGTAACAGCGTACTTCTAGCATGGCCTCAAAAAGTCCAGGCTTTGGAGCAGGCTTCATGGGAGCGTTCAGAGCAGAGACTTCCTACAGCAGGAACTATGACTCTGTAGAGTAGCTCTTCCTATCCTTGCAGGCATCGGGGGTGGAGGGAGGCATTCCTCCTTCCTTTAGCCTGGGCGTCCACACTCAGCGTGTGGAGCGTTAGCACCTGTGAAACGGGCTGCAGTAGAGGCTGATAGCTTCTGTGCCACCGATACCAGGGAAGAGGAACAGCAATGAAAATGGCATTTCAGCGTTTCCAGGCCAGGGGTATTTCTACTCATACTCATCTGGACAGGGGTCAAAATGTGAAGTCATAGCAGCAAAGCGCTACAGAGGTCTTGTACTCTCTCCTCTCTTCCCTTCCTATGTATGTAGGAAGGCTGGCAAGAGAGGGCTTACGAAACGATAGCAAAACCTGATGTTTCACCCCTCTCCACTGTATTCTGGTGACCATTTTGCATGACTCCCAGGAAGGCAGCAAGTAGCTGCAATGCTGTGTGTCCCAGTTTGGAGAGATCCTCTTAGCGGGCAAAGTGCCATTTGCTCCTATACCATACGATCCTTTGAATGGGCTTTGGGGAAAATGCACCAAATTTAGGAGACTGTCTAACATTTTGACAGTGATATTGTTACTTTATGGGCTGATTTTGCTACTTGGGAGAAACTTCTGAAGCTGGTGGGAATCATGCCTGTTTTGGTATTGAGTGGTCTGTGGGAAAAGGCGCATTTTCTGCTTTTTTTCTGCGTGTTTTCACAAAACATGCAAACACTCAGGTGAATTTAGACACTTGGATAGCGCGAAGAGCTGCCTAGTGGTTTTTGCAGAGTAGGAGCGTAACCACCACTGACGTAACTGTTGGTTCGGTGCAGGTGGAGAGAAATCCTCAAGCCTGAGTGCTGGTCAGAGCACAGTGCTAAAGACATGGTGCAAAGGGCACCTTGCCCAGGAAATGTGCTGTCTCTCTTGTTTTGGGTGCAAAGTGTTCTGTGCAGTCCTGTCTCCTAGAGAATTAGAGGAGCAGGAAAATGAAAAGGAATTCGTTGACTTGGGAAATACCCTTCTCATGACTGAGGAAAGCCATCTAGTGTTACTTCATTACTTTTCTGCGATGAAGTACTTTTCCTTCATGTCAATGTAGTCTGCTTTTCTGCCTCCTTGCGATGTAACTAGGAAAATAATCTGTTGCCTAAGAGGTGAATCATGCTTTGTGTACAGAAAACTATTACAAATATGCTTATGTTCTCACAAGCATAAACATACAAATAACATCAAGCATTTTAGTAATTCCACTGCTGCTAGTTGAACTACCCAAGACTTAGTTATAAATATTTTTATCTGCCTAATTAAAACCTCTTTTTTCTTTTTTTTTTTCTTTTTTTTTCTTTTTTTTCTCCTTGGATTCGCATGTGAAGTACAGGGAAAAGAATAAAGCACATCTCCTTTACATCTTCCAGCAAACACTGTAGCAAAAAGGTAAAGAAGGAAATCTTCCTTTGCCATAATCACATAGCCATGGTCAACAGTTGGTTTCAGTGTGGAGTTTAAGGAGAGCTCTGCACGTGTCCATGCTCTGAGAAATGTTTGGCAGTTGTTAAATAGGCTAAGTTAATAGGTAAAATATGATTTAGGCAATCAATTTATTTATGTAAAATACGCTTCCATGGGTATCACTAGAACGCAGGACTACATTTTTTTATACTTGGCTGGTGAATGTGGCCACCTTGGTTTATGTTTGTATCCCTGTAAGAGGAGATAATTGTTAAAGACACGGTCACTTGTATTTAGCACATCTGAAAGGAAGGGTACAAGTTCAGAAAAAGGAAACAATCATACAGTTAAATGGATGAGAGTGGAAAAAAATTCCTTGTGTACTGTGGACTTCTTATGTCGCCTTGGCATAGCCAAGCCATTTAATCTCCACTACCTTAGGTCCACCTGTTTAAAAGAAAGAAGAGAGAAGAAAGAAAAAAAAAAAAAGGCAAACAAAACTAACCAAAAACCTTAAAATCTTTTCTGCCCTTGTTTGGTTTTGCTTATGTAGACTATGTAGCAGGTAAAGAACTGATCACATAGAATTATAAGAAAACATAGCACGTAGACATGGCCTCTAGTCACGGTTATTACGCAAATAATACCAACAGGAGGACTTCAGATATGGGTTGACTGTGTTTGCATTCTGGGGCATCTAAATGTGAAAAATTCTTACTAACGAAGCACGCAGTACCCTGGAGAATCCAACTCATGCAGAATAAAAGTTGTCAAGAAGGTGGTGCAATATTACCACGGTTCCTGTTTCTTTGGCTTTCCTGACAAGTATCAGATATACACGGAAGTTTTCATTACAATAAAGTTGCGTGAACTAAAAAGTGGTATCAGGTTGCTGCATCTGGCTTAGCTTTAGAAGTGGAAATACAGTAACGGGATAAACGAAAGGGCCACCCACTATAAAGTGTGGGTGACCCATATAAGAAAAAAAAAAATCTTTAATGGCTATTTATTCCAAAGACTGTTACAAAGAAACTGCTTTCAGACTGATGTAGTGCCAAGCATAGAGGATTAAACTTTTTAATGACTTTTTGTTGATCAACATCCAAGACATCGAGGAACAAAGAAGAGATTCCGTAACTCCACATAAAGAATATTATTTTCAGACAAGAAGAGAGTGCTTGAAAACATAAGTTCAGAAGATACGGTAAAACGTAGCAGGGAAGAGGATAAATACAAGTCTCAGCTGCAGAACAGCTTATTTTGAGGGTGGAGAACAGATTTATAGTTCATTCAATGTTAAATGCCAGAATCCTAGGTAATTGCATGCTGACAATGACTAGAATAGAAGAATGTCCAATCTGGCTTGATTCAGAAATTGCATAGGATTATTCCTTTTTCTTTGGACTTTTTTTTTGCGGGGGGGAGTGGGGGGGGGGATTACCTTTATCAAGAAATGACAGGTCCTTGTAGGTAGTGGACCCCAGTCTGGGTTGGGTCCGTCCCCCCCCCCTTTTTTTCTTTTGTTTCAATGGCATTAGATGTTTTTTTCTATGAATTAGATATTTTTGGAAATCCTGTTTTTCTTTCTCTTCTGCACTATGGTGCCTAGCCCTGAAAGAAGTCTTCCTTGAAAATGGAAAGGGGCCCATAAGATTGAGAAGAGGGTGTAGTCGGAGTACAACGTCTGGAATGAAAGATGGTCCCTCCGTGGCTATTGCAGCCTGAAACTAAGAGCAGTCCCTACTAACTCGGGGGCTGCAGACATAAATGTAGTCTGAAGCCACCCTGTTCTTGCCTCCTGGACTGCATGTGCTCGGCTCGCTCTTCTGAGAATTGGGGCCTGGGTTTGTTTGAATTAATAGTGAAGTCATTACACTATGTAAATATGTTAGTGTTCATCTGGTTTTACTCACAAGTTATTCTTGCCTTGCTGTGTTGTTCCTGTTTTCCTGTTTGTGCAAAACTAACCAGGAGCGTTTTAAAAGAAAAAGGAAAAAAGGGTAAATAGTGTTGAAACCTTGATTGCTATGTTATTTACCACAGGCTGAAGTTGGGGTTGGCAGCTCTAACTTTAATCGTATAATAAGAGTACAGTGATTTTTTTTAATGATGCTGCTAGGGGTCCTTTCCTTTTCTTTCATCTTTGGCCTCCTTTGAGTACAGTGTGATAATTTGCCTTAATAGCTTCATATTATAATTTTTCCTTTTACTGAGGAGTTAGCTGAACAGCAACATGAGTCTAACCACTTCACGGAGGTTGCCTGTGCCCCCAGGGGGCTGTGACCAAGCCCTTTCCCAGGACAGCTGCTCTTTTGCAGGTAGTCCCACTGCATGAGCACTGCTGGCTCCTTGTACAAGCATAACTGCTCCTGGAATGAGTCAGGATTGGGAGCCGTGTTCTCGTATTGTAATTCTTCCTGTTGTTATGAAGGGGAAAGCCCCAAGCTGCATTAGTGACTCTCCCTGTTTCTCAGTCTCACTCATGCAGACCAAATGTAAGAGCTGAAGAAATATCACCTTTTCTTTTTTTCTTTTTTTTTTTTTTTTAATTATTTTATTTCCCCGTCCTTAAAACTCACAAACTTCTGTGACCACATCTCTGAATTCTCTGTGGCGCATGAGACTGGAGAGCGGGAGCTGGTGCAGGTGCCCCGGTGTTGTCTGTCTGTTCTAACATTCAAGCTGGGCTGAGTATTTTTGATGTCTGATTTCAATTCTCTGCAGGTGCTTTGGAGTTCAAAGGACTTGGTCCCTCTCAGTTCCCCTGCAATGGATCAGTCACAGCCATCACCTTGCAGAGGGGCTCATGTAGAGCAGGAAAAGAGGAAAGGTCTTTTGAATATCAGATGACAGTGGTGGTTTCTGATGCATAGAGAAAGACCTGGGGATTGAAAGAGGCGTATGAGCCAGGTGTTCTCACATAAATGACCATCAGGGAGACAAGCAATAATGCTGACATTCAGTAACAATGTTAGATTGCAGTCAGCAGGCTGCTGAGGTGGAGACTGCGGTTCATCCTTCTCAGACATACGGCATCTGGCTGTCTCTCTAGCTGACACGAACTCATGTTTTCAGGGCTGTCCTTTTAAACACGAGAGCCAGAGAAACTGCATTTTTTAAAACTAGTGTCTGAAATGCTTTGTATTCTGCAACGCAAAGTGTTTTCTGCAAGGAATACCTAAGAGTCATTTCCAGGGTGAGGACTGCAGACACTGCACAAATGTTTATAACCTGGAAGCATTCTCTCTCCAGGTGCTGTAGCAGACAACAGCAGTTTTAGCACTGACTTCAATATGACAGGGTTTCCTCCTTGCTTTTTCTAGATTTTGTGAATGTTTAAAAGCAAAGGAAGTTTACTTCCTTAGTAGCTATACTGCAGAAGGTAAAGCTGCCATCTTGTTTTTCTTGCTGTGAATATGTGCTTGTAGAGATGGTTCCCAATAAAAGCTCCACCTTGAAAGTGCATCATGATTTGGGGATGTTCAGACCCAGGTGTTAGAACTGTAACTTACTGCCAGTTCCCAGCAGTGTTATTCTACTCCCAACCGCAATGTGTGAGTATCTACCTGTGGTTTACTTCTCGATGCTTTGTGAGCCATAGGATCTGCTAGCTGTTTCCATCTGGATAGTGGTCTTAGATTAATGAAAAGGCTCCATACTTCTAGAGTTAATAGATCCAGAGGGAAAACTGGTTTTGGCAACGCACTGTTCATCCATCACAGTTAACATGTTGATCAAAAAGCCAGAAGAATCTTACTCTGAAACAGATGATAAATAGCCAATTAGAGGCAAAACTAAAAAGCTAAACCATCAGAAAAGGGGTGGGGAAAAGGCAAAGATAAAAAGGCAAGAATAGTCTGGTGAAAAGGCTGGACATAGAACAAAGTGCATGTTAACAAACCTTTATTCTTGGAGTAGTCTTTGGTGATGCATTCAAAAATGACATAAAATCAAGACCTAGAGGCTTCCTGTCACATTGATTTAGTACTACATTGTTGACTTCAAAGATTACCTAACGTTGTTTTGATGCTCTCTGTTGTAATGCTGCTGCTGGTAGTTCACCAGACAATATCAATCATATGCATTGAGAGAAAGTCCATAAAATTTGGGCTCAAACTGACTATTCCCCAAATTTTTGAATCTCTTTTAATCATGTCCTCTGTAAGGTACTGGTTCTATGTAAAGTGAGTCTCTCTTCAAAATCAAGTGGCATAGGAGGCTCATGGTCTGTCCAACTGTTGAGAAGGAAGCACTGCTGTGTAATCCCATGGTCATGAGAGGAAAGCTTGAGCACTTGTGTATGCACAGTGTTGTGTGTGGCAGGAAACATAGTATGCTTCCTTTGAAATGGCATGATTCAGCAGAGTGACATCAACAGGGATCTAAAGTTGACACTTTGTCTTAAAGATATGATAGAACAGAAAGACCCATACCTGTGCTGCCTTGGGAACTACAGTGTATCTGCTGCATCCTGGTGATAGTTTTATGCTGTTCTGTGGTATGAGCAACATACATCTGTGTGTATTTTGGGCATAGTGTGCTGCTCTTCAAGTCATTTGGAAATGTAACTCGTTCCGGGTTTTACCTAGATGAGGAATTGAAGGTGAATCAAGTTGAATAAACTTGTAAGGTGGATTACTTAACGTGCCTTAAACCTTTGCATTTATGCTTTCATAACGCATGTAAAATGTACTAAATTAAGACCAATTTAATTCAGGTAATAATATCTACCCAGGAATTTAACTGATCTGCTTATAGTCTTCTGGATTACCTTCTCTGTATGTCCTCCTGAAGCCAAGGCCAACTTTAAACTGACACTACCTCCTCCCAGTAGGATGCAAAATGCAGGTAGTTCTGTAAGAAAAGGTGTTGAATTGTAAGCTGTTGAATAAGAGGTTCTGCTGTAGACCTAAAATGCTTGTTGAAATCCACCATGTGGGCCAGGAGATCACACAGGGTCAGAGTATGAGTGAGATTTCATACGGGAAAAGTCTTTGGAGGTTTTCTGTCTGCACTGGAGGAGGCACCACTCGCGTTGGCTGGCTCTGTGTGCAACAGGGCAACACAGCTCCCGTGTTTTTCTTAAGGTGTTTGACTCTCTCCGCCAGGTGCAGCTACGCGCTCCCCCTAAGCACAGCTCACCGCACAACTGTCTAATGTTTGAGGAACGGGAAGCTGTTTTCCATGACATTTTTGTTGGGACGAGGAAAGCCTGAGTCAGGACCCACATGAATCCTTAGTGAGGTTTGTTTTTTTGGTCGCTAAGATCTGAGTTTTCTTTGGCTCTAGCAAATCATGAGAGCTGGACTACTGCACGTTTTAGAAATGTTCTTCCCCTGGTGGTCTAGCAGTGGATTGAGTATTACTTTGAAACATGACTATTTATTGTCTTAATAATGCAGGCTTCTGGGGCCATTAGCCACACAGTTTGAAGGAATGATCTTTGGGGGTTGCAGTGTATGTATCCATGATGTAGCACTCTGTGAATCGGACCTCATGAACAGCAGTGTTGTTTTAAGTTGAAGAGTTAAAAATAAGTTATTGCTAGAAGAAAGTGCCTATGCTTAATCTAGAGGCGGAAGATGGTGCTCTTCTCTCTGTGTCTGGCAGGGAAGCGTGTCAGAGATGTATTATTTTAACAAGAAGGAGAAACGGTGAGAAAAATTGAATTGTTAAACTTATCATGGCAACTGAATGGAGGAAATCTGTTTCATTGCAACTACTGTGAGTTTTGCTTTCAGGAATGGTCTGTGCCACAGCAGTCACTGAGAGTTGAGTGTTTCTGGTGAAATCAGTCTAAGACAGGATCTATGTCTGGAGCTGTCTGAGAGCACAGCATGATTTCCTCTGTGGGATAAATTAACCATGGCTTTCTGCTTGCGCACAGTGAGATCCCGCGCTATCATCTATGCTTGTGTTGAGCTAAGAATAGAAAAAAGCAACATCAGCAGTGCTGTGGGAAAACTGCATTGCTCCAGATGGCTGCTGATAAAGTATTTTCTCATTTGGGATTAAAAGCAAAATAGGGGTAAATGATGGTCACTTCCCATCCACGTCTTAATGTACATGTTTGCTTAGCAGCTAGGAGAAAGCTAGGCTGAAGTTTGTCAGTTAGACATGGATTTGTCTGAATACACTTGAGAAGATATCAGAAAGTAGTTTAATTGCCTTGGAGGGAAAAAAAACCCTAAACAACCAACCATCAAGAGTTGGGAGTTTGTTTGGTTTGTTTGTTAGTTTCTTTAAAAGTTTTGACTCTCCCCCATCCCCCCTTCATTTTGCTTTATCGCATGTATATGGTTCTGAATGAAGAGCTCTTATTTCCATTGTTACAAAGGTTTGTGAGATTGTCTTAGGTCTTCTCCTTGACTTTCATGGAGAGGATCTTCATACTCTCTCTAAAGAGGCTAAAGTGAGTCTCTCTAAAGTGAGCCAGGACCGACTCTGCATGGCGCTACAGGCCACATGTTGCATGCAACTGTCCCGCCAATGTTGATCTGCTAAGAACCAAAACAAATTTGAGATTCCATCTCAGAATCAGACCCAACCAAGGAGCCAAACAATGACTTGCATTCTTTGTAATTAGTCTTGACAGCAGGCTATTTGGTTAAAGCATATGTTTGCATTTCCTAATTTATTGGCATGCTTTTACTTTGAATTAACTAATTCTTCAGAGAGAGAGAAAAGCAAAAGCAGACCTGGCACCCCTGTGGCTATTTCATATGTTTGGTCTTTGGGGACCAAGTCCTTGCTTAGAAAGATAGTTCTATCCTGCCCAAAGCAGGACAGCAAGGAGAGGCCCTCACCATGCTTGAGCCAGTTGGTTGCTTCATCGTGCCTGATGGCTGTGAAATATTAAGCAATACGTGCAGCCCAAAGACTAAAGGGCAAACCAGCTCTATTGTTCATCTCTGATGTGGAGGGTGGAAACTCTGGCCTCTGTCCTATAGTTCAGGCCAGTTTTGATCTAGTTAGCACACTGGCTGCAGAGAGGTCAGCTTCCAGCGCCATTACAGTCATTATTTTTAAATTTATAAAAGTATAATTAATTGAAATAGAGAAAGATAACCTTTTTTTCCTTAAGTAATGAGTAATAGACTGAGTTGCAGTACCAATTCATTGCGATAAGCTGTCTCACAGGCATGGTGTGAATATAAAAGATTATTTAGGTGTGATATAAAAGAGAATTCTTTTGACAGCAGTAAAAGACATTTCTGCTGGATGTGATAACATAACCTAGTGGCACAGGTATTCGCACAGGGTATTAATAACTAGGGATTCTGTACGTACAAGACTGTGAGTAGTAGCCTAAATTTGATTTCTGACACACTGGTACCTAGGAAGTAAGGGCATTCTGGGGTAATGTAAGTGTGAGTTTTCTTGAGCCACTTGTCTCACCTCTGCAATACCTACTGCCTCTTTGCCAGGTGAGGGAGAGTGATGAAGGATTGCCCTGATAGCTCTACATTGCTCTTACTTCCCTGATGTACAGCTAGCTGTGGTTTTTGTCCTCTTCTTCAGCTCAGTCCCCAGTACCATCACAGGATGATTGTATGAGACAGAAGCTGGCTGAGTGTCCAGTACAGTAATGGCAGTGATATTGTCATTTATATGGTACATGACACTTCAGTTCTCTTCTTGAGTGCTGCTCAGCATCCACAGTAAAAGGGTAAGGAATAACCTCCATGCTTGCTCTTCTGCTGGGAGTGGTAGTAGCCATGATCTCCTGCCAGGACCGACTCTGCACTTGGACTTTATGATGTGGGTTTTTTTGGGGGAAAAAAAAAAAGTTAACTGCTTCTGGGGGAGTCACTACTGATATCTGTTGCATCAGCTCACTTATTTAGACACAGCTTCTCTCAGAGTTGAAGGTGGGTCTGAAGCCAGCAGTGTCTAGGACAACTTGTGCTGGCTAAGTGATGACACAGCCTAGGTAAAAATGCCAGTGGCTTTTCCTGCCTTTCTCTGACATAGTACAGTGTGACGCTGCTTCAGCATCAAAAACAAATGAGACATCATAATATGAGCAAATGAGAGCCTGGCAACTAAGACACTGGCCGGGAATATTGTCTTCAAATATTTGCTGGAGGCCATGCTGAAATTCAAGCCCTTATCTCCCAAAGCTCAATAAAGTGTGCCTGCCATCAGTCTACTCACTCACCCTTCAGCACGTTACAGCATCTGTCTTACTCTACCCCTGGAGTGCTTCTCCATTATGTTTTATAGTGCCAGACAGAGAGACTCGCACTGACTGACTCCATAGCACATCACTCCCACCACTTAGTATTGCTCCAGCTTGCGGTGAAACTCTGTGGTTCAGGATGACTGTATAAAATATGCAGGATAGTAAAGGACTCCAGCAAAAATATCAAGAAAACCTCATTGCACCGAGAAAAGGTACTAAGTTAGCTCTCCTCTGCCAATAGGCGAAGACAAAGGTAGAAATAAATGTCACTCCTGCACACTCCTCAAATCAAGGGAATGGCGTTAGCCACTTAGTCGCAGAGTTGGGCCCTTCCTCAGCCTCCCGGTGAAGCTAATACAAAAGGAAGAGCCTCACTAGTACTCCTGGAAGGACTTGTTCAACTATAAAACCTCCTAGCTTCTTTCCTTTATCATCTGCATTGTTTTCCTTGAGTGTTTCTATATGGGCTTTTGGCATTTTGAATATAAATTCAGGAAGGGAAGGAATGGAGATTCATATTCGCCTCAAAAAAAAAAAAAAAAAAAAAATTAACATTTATATATTGCTATGACCTGGCTGGCAAAGGTTAGTCTTTGTGGACTGATGCAGGGACATCCTGGCACAGCATGGGCAGCACCCGTTTAACTGTCCAGCCTGAATCCTCCAACGTTGCAAAAAATCCGGTACATCATTGCTGTACATTTTTGGATATGCATTCAACGGTATCTTTTATGCAAGGATACAAAAGTAATTGAATTGACTGAGGTGAAAGCATCCCAGTGAGCAATGCTCTTAATCAGACAACACATTCTGAAAATGCAGCTCATTATCACAGGCAAATCTAGTTTATGTCATGCTACGGGTGACTTGTTCGTCTGTAATCTGGGCTAAAAAAAATTAAATTAGATTGTTTAAATGCAGCTTTCAGGGAGTGCTACATATTTTATCTTGGTTTCATCTGGTTTCCCATAATATCAAAGCTTTTTTTAGTGGTTAGAGATTTACGACCAGAAAATGATATGTATAGCTGAAGAATGTGAAGGGATGATGTGCCTTGTAGAATTAGTTATCATTGCTGGGGAAGTAGAGCTGGTTTACAGCTTGCTTTTTCCCTCTCCATCTGGGACTGATTTGTGCCTTTGCGTTGTATATAGGAAATGTTCTCCGCAATTCTCTAAACGTGAAGACTGTGTTTCAGGCACTGTGGCATAGGAGCTTTTGAAAACCTTGACTCATGCGTAGACAATTGTTAGCATGTACATTTTTACAAGTATGTTTTCTTTATTCTGTATTTTTAAAAATATATACATACTCTGGCTCAGCTACTGTCAACAATGGGACGATTATGAACACATTTTCTCTCCATTAGCCAAGGCTATATACACACTATATTATTTTGGTTTATTTTTGTATTTTAATCCTGAATGCTCCCCAGTGATAGAAATTACTTTGCTGGGAGCAGGAGGTATTCCAGTGAATGTCTAGTGACTAGGAGACAGACACAAGGCTATGTAGGCATTTTTGTTTCAAGCTGCCTGTGATTGATAGCTAGGCTATCAAATGGATGGTGGTTTTGGAAGAAAGATCAAGGCAATTGATGGCATCAGGCGTTTGCAAGAGGGTTTTTCATATAGCTGGCTGGCAGCTGGTCTTTTGGGGTTTGCCAGTTGTTGTCTGAGCTACATGTAACACAAACCTATTTTTTGATGTGCTGCAGTCATTTGCCTTAGGTAGGTGAATGTTCAGGCTTATTTTTTAATTTCAGAAATGTCATCTTTATTTAGAATGGGGCTCTAGAGTGGGACTAAAGGCTGAGTTAGGTCAATTTCCTTGGCAATTTTTAGTGTCAAAATTGTCTTTTGTTACTTTTACCATTCTTAAAGACAGAGTTGAGAGTTGGCAATTAGATGCATATCTTAAAATATCTTTTACATGTCACTCAGCCTAAAAGCCAAAAGTAAACCAGACACTAGATATGGTATGTGAGAGCATTCATTAGCACCCTTCAGGATCAGGGAACTCTTTTTTTAAAAGCTATTTGAGGAACCAGAAGAAAACTGCAAGTAGGCGTCTTGCTGACAAGTTGCAGGTGTATACCACATGCCCATATTGGAAAAAAGATGCGGTTATGAAGGTCTTGATGACAGACAAGGGTCTAAAAAGCCTTCATCTCCAGGTTTTAGCAAGTTCATCTGTTTTCTATTTGCATTTCCCCTAGCTAGCAGTGTTAGTATTCTCCTAACTCAGTATAACCATGCACAGGTCTATATAAATGCATTTTTCTGCATTGTATGCTCCTTACTTTAGTAAGGTCTCATTTAAGTCAGGGAAGCTGATGATATGGTAGCTATATCATAAATTTTAAGTCAGGGTTAATGATTTCTTGCTGGAAAAATGAGGGAAAGGAGTGATGAGATTGAGGGGAGAGCACTTTAGTTCCTATTGCTAGAATAGGTAGAATCCACTTCTGCCTTGAGTACAGAACAGGTAAGTGCTTGCATTTGTCTCTTATTGCTCCTCCTAGCTAAAAGATCTGGATTTCTTTGATGTTCATCCTCTTGAGCATGAACACAAGAGGAAATGTTTATTCTTACGGGAGAAAGACTTACACGTATGTCAAGTTACTCCAAACAGCTGCACTCTGGAATCATTCTTCAAAGACACGTATTCAGAGGGCAGAAGTAACGGGGCAGCAGCACTTGGGAAATATCCAGCCAGCACTTCTGGTACTGTAAAGTAAATTTTGACAAAGAAAACAACTAATGAAATCACACGGGAAACAGCATGGTTCCCCTTCCCACGAACGGCACTAGAGAAACTTGCTTGGTTTTATTATCAAACCTCTTGTTTCTTCTGCGATTCTCAACAGAATGGCACAAAGATGGAGAAACAAGAAATTCTCCATTTAAAAGAACAATTTTCAGAGCAAAGTCTCAACAGCCTCCAAGTTTTTCTTTTCTGAGAACAATATAATCAAGCCTTGATTTAAAGTATTATTAGAAAAGTAATCAGCCTACACTGAAAATTAGTCAGATGAACTTTTTGTTTGTGGTGAATAATTAATTTCAAGAGTCATTTTGAAAACAGTAAAAGCCATACTTTGATTTATTTAAAGTGCTGGAGAAAATTAGTTGAGGAAGCATAAACATCATTTTCCAAAAATTACCCAAAAATTTATTCTCAGCTTTTTATCTAAACAAATTCCTCAAGTATAATTTTGAGGAATGAGAAAAAGCTATGATTAATTTAATAGGCAGTAAAATTAGATGCAGACAGAGAGCATAGTTGTAGCTGTGTGGGAGTCAACAGAAAGGATCCTGGAATGTGGCAATGCGTGTTGTTATGTCTCCTTAAAGCATCATGTCTTTTCCTCTTGTAGGAATAAACTTTTCTTTCTCCCTCTTTGTGGGAGAATACAGTGCTTTCACACTCTTTTTTTTAAAAGTCAGTTTTCCTGTAAGATAATGCTGGTTTTGATGAATATAAGAGAATTACATACGTGTGCCTCTGCTTGCAGGGAATTATATGTGCAAGACAGTTTGTGCTATGCAATATATTCCATGCTGCATACCGTAGGGTGTTGTTTAGCAGGCAGTTTAAGGAGTATACTAAGGCCACGTGTGAAGTGAAGGTTCTCAAAGTGAAATGCTGACCAGTGATGCTCATTCACTTCCAAGGAGTCCAACTGGTGTGGGCCAGTGGGGAGTGGTGCAATTGCAAAGGAGCTTGCAATGCAGTGTAGATGTTCACTGTGAGAACAGGGAACTTACTATCCACGTTTGTTAGACAACTATCAAAGGAAAATGCCTCCTTGGAGTTTAAATTAAAATGTTACCTGTTGCAGGATGTGTTTGGGGACTTTTACTGAGAGGAGTTTTATGGCTCTGTTTATTCTTTGGTGTGGAGTTTTAAGCTCTTACCTATGAATCAGAGGCCTGAATGCACAAAAATCTGAGTTCTCTTGTGCCAACATATGTTTGAGGCAAGAAAAGATGAAACCACCAGGGAGCTGGTTGTATCTCCCTGATTCTTTAAGCAGATACATCTTCACCAGCAGCTTGAGCTTGAAGATTGCTATTGTGGCTGCAGTGAAGCATCCCTACCTGCATCTCCTGGCCCCAGTGACCAGTATCTCAACTGTTGGTTGGTTTGGGGGTTTCAGTGGTGGGGTTTTTTAGGTTTTTTTGTTTGTTTTTTTTTTAATGGGCTGCATACACGCTTCATGCAAAGCAATACTTCACTGTAAACTTTCTTTTACTCACCAGGCTTATCCTTGTACCAATGATAAGGAATGTGAAGTTGGGCGATACTGTCACAGTCCTCATCAAGCAACATCTGCGTGTATGATGTGTCGGAGGAAGAAGAAGCGTTGCCACAGAGACGGCATGTGCTGCCCTGGGAACCGGTGCAACAATGGTATGTCAGTAGTTTCTTGTGTTTCCTCCATAAAATCATCATTTTGATAGCATCTATTTCTTTGAGTGTTCCCAGCAACAGTATTTTTATTTTTTTTTCTGGCTGACTGTGCTGCTTTTTCTAAACCAAGAAAACCCATTATCTACTTCATTCCACTCTGCTTCTTTTTCTTTAATAATATTTCTAATTTTAAGGCCTGTGTACTACCAGACTTTTCCCATTTTGGAATGGGGAAACCCAAAGATGATGATGCTGCTGCTGACTGAAATCACAGCACTATGTTCAATGTGATTTGATTCACTGGAAGACTGCACAGAATCCATATTTTTAAGGAAGCAAAAGAGACTTAATGAACCCTTGATCCGCTCTCCCTGGGGAGGTTATAAGCGTACTGTTTGCATTCCCATACTGTCCTCTGGAGACCCGAGAGAGATGTCTACGAGGCAGTCTCCCTGTGCTCAGACCATGAAGCCAGAGTGATACCACCGAGCTATGGTGAAGTTAGGTGCCGGAGATCAGGGACAGAGGTGTGATTAGAGCTGAGTGTCGCTGAGGCCAAGCCCCAGCCCTTTCACGGTCCTGGTCCCGATCCTGTTCAGTATATGTGTCTCAGTTGCTTTTCCTCTTGTTCAGATCTTTGACTGTCTTTTCCTCACAGGTATTTGCATACCAGTGACTGAAAGCATCCTTACGCCTCACATCCCTGCTCTAGAAGGGCCACGCAACAAGAAGAATGGTCATTATGCTAGCAAGGATTTGGGATGGCAAAACCTAGGGAGGCCACGCTCCAAGCTGTCACACATAAAAGGTAAGATCGCATTTGCACTGCACTACTTCCTTCATCTAATGAATCATGTTATTGCTGTTAAGATACAGCAATGCAAACCAGAAATAGGCAGTATTTTCAGAGGGAGTGAACGTCTATCATGAGAATTCACAGCATGACTCAAAAAGTGATGTAAAATCAATGAACAGTTCCTGTGATTGAAATAGCATCTGCTTTCTTCTCTGTATCAGAGCTGGACTGACAATCCGTTTTCCAGTTGTGCAAGATCGCTCACATCCTCCTCTTGTAGCAGTCATGTAATTAAGCACTTGTAATCCTGCTGACAATCCTGTAGCTGAATTTCTCCTTACCAAGTCTTATGGCAGGTCTCATTAATTACCCTCTTGACCCTTCCTAATTCATATCTTCCCTTGGGTCTACATCATTCAACTAGCCACAGATGGAATTATCATCTCTCCTTCTGAGCGTCATTTGCATCAGTTTGCACTGAATCTGTACTTTCATGTTTTCCCATGAGGTAAAATAGTTTGGTTGCTCCTTTTTTTAGGACATGAAGGTGATCCCTGCCTACGGTCATCAGACTGTATTGAGGGACACTGCTGCGCTCGCCATTTCTGGACCAAAATTTGCAAGCCTGTGTTGCATCAGGGGGAAGTGTGCACCAAACAGCGCAAGAAAGGGTCCCATGGACTGGAGATTTTCCAACGATGTGACTGTGCCAAGGGGCTGTCTTGCAAAGTATGGAAAGATGCGACCTCCTCTTCTAAATCAAGACTTCACGTGTGCCAGAAAATCTGAATGAGGATTGGGAAGATAGTATTACGTGACTGTGGCTTTATGTATTTAATGCATTACGGCATGGTGGGAAATGCGGACTGCAAATGAAAGCAGAATGGCTAATGTAACAGTTAGGGTAGAAGTCACACCAAATGCATTTCTTTTTGAGCTAGTGGTAAACGCAAGTGCAGCTGGAGTTCTCCTTCTGTGCAGCTCTTCTGTAAATAACTTCTACAGTTTGTGGGAAATGCTAGTATGCAAACAAGTACAGTGGAAATTAATGTCACTTGCCTTGCTGTGTTGTCCTGTGATATTTCAAGGGTTCAGTGTTAGGGCTACAGTGGGTTTCCAGCATGGTAATGACTGCTAAATAAATTTTATACATTGTACTCCTATAGGAAGCAGTGCAGGCCAGGAGGACTCGTGTCAACACGTTATTGGTCACATTGCAGGTGTGAGAAACGGAAATAAAGTTACTGTGAACGTCCACACGCCCTTGTCATACAGGGCTGATGCTCCAGCAAAGAAAGCGCTCCTGCAGGACAAGAGTGCTGTGTTTGCAGGCCCTCATAAAAGAGATGAAAACTTGCCATCTCACAATTTCCAGAGAGCAGCGGTTTCTCTAAGAGGAGGCATTTAAACAGGGTTTTGTTTCCTATACATAGGTAAATTGAAATGCTTTATGTAGTTCAGTGTCATAGTATGGCTCTTAATTGCTTGTATTTGCCTCAGTTTACTGCTAGTATACATTGGGTTGAACAGATGAAGCAAATATGTGCATGCTGACTCCAGAATTATATACAGGCAGGTGCACATTAGTCCTAAATATACTTTCTTTGCCTAAGCATACTTGCATTATAGACATTTCCAAAAGAAGTAGAGGAGTCTTGAAGTGCCTAGCACAAAGAGCTGTGAAGTTGCGTCACTCTTGCTTTTATAACAGATAATGGCGACATTTGTTGAGGTGTTTAGGGCATACTGCTACAAACTCAAATTTTTACGTTTTATTAGCAGCAACGGCCTACTGATGTCACTCTGCAGAAATATAATGGATTTGTTTCTTAGAGGCAGCAAAGAAAAATCAGTTGGCTCTTGTGAGCACCTCCTCTCCTGCAGAAAAGGACGTAAGAAGACGGTATGACCGCAAATGACTTGTTATACATCATGCGATGCCACAGCTTACCAGCCTCCAGCACGTATTCAGCCTGGACTTGATGTCCGCTCAGTCTGGACTGTTCTGCCAGGAATGATGGAAGCAGATGGACTGTGGACAACTCTACATTGTTTGTATACTGGTTAAAAAAAAAAGACAGTCTCTATCCCTTGACTTGTCTCCCAGGTCTTTTCAAATTTTTTCATGTTACTTATTTGCAAGTATACCTTTGTATAGACATTGGTAAAGAGACTATTTCTTTAACGAAGTCTGATTCTGTAATTGACCTCCTGCTAAGTTGTAATTACCCATTTATAATTACCCAGTTTCATGTTTTGTAATGCAAGGGACTTTTCTATTTAATCAGTTCTGAACAATGCGGGTACACCAGTATGTAGTTTAACTTTGAAGACCATGTCACCCATTATGTGTCACCTTTTTCCACTGACACATCTCCACCAGTGGTTATTTTACAGCTATAGCTTTAGCTACACCACCTGACTCAGACTTAGCACTTAGAACACAGACCTCAGCTACATTGACCTTTATCTTTCATAAGAGTCTAAATGAGAAGAGTATTTCACATGCCCCTCTCCCTACTGGAGTTAGGTTTTGTTGACCTAGAGGGACTGCTCAGAGACATGGTCTTCTGGTTTTTAATAGTCTCAGTCAGAGTTTTATCTTGCAGTCCTATCATTGCAACCCTGTTTATTTCAGGCTTTTTTTTTTTTCCAGTGTAACTGAAACATGAATCATGCTCAGAAATAGCATAATTTCAAGATATTAAAAAAAAATTACAGGAACCAATTTTGTAAGTGTTATTTACACTGACATAGCACATACTCAGCAGAGGAACTCTATTGCTCTCATTGTGACTATGTAGTAAAAAAAAAATAATACCCAGTGTGAGCGGGGGGGGTTGTAAAAATGTGCTTTCAGCAATTTTTAGCTCATCTTATCATTGGCCTACCCCCACTTTTCCTCTTGCAAAACATAGTTATTTGGGATAATTTATTTACAGGAAATGTTTAATGAGATGTATTTTCTTATAGAGATATTTCTTACACAAAGCTTTGTAGCAGAATATATTTGCAGCCTGTTGACTTTAATGTAGAAAAATGTATAATAAGATTAAATATATTAAATATCCTTTCCTATTCCTCCCCAACTATTTTACCCATATTCTTTTCCTTACCTGCTGCTTAAGATGAGTAGTTCTTTCTGGAAAGATATGCAAATCTATTGAAAAAACAAAAACATATATTTTAGCTGTACAAGAAAAAGCATCTGATTGTACTTGTGTCTCAAAGCGCTATGTAGTTGGAGTTTTGGTAAAACACATGAAGTTCATCTTAAAATCCCCATGTGTCATTTCTACAAAATTGGTTTAAGTGGCACCTATCTATATGCTTCTCTTGGGACACTTTACACCTAAACATTCAAGAATAAGTTTTGAAAATAATGCACCTGGATGCATAATGTTCAATCAACCAAGTTAAATAGGAATGGTTCCCAGACACACTCCCTGGACAGTGATACATACCAGAAGACTCATAGTGGGTAAAGCTGGAATTCAAATTACATGGCAATTTGCTATAGGTTGCAGCATGCAAATACATTGCTGCAAAATCTATATAACTAGAAGTTCTGAAATGGCCGATAGCAGCATTCAGCTCTAACAACACGAAACAATCCATATGACACAACTGAAAATATTGCCGCTAAGTTCCGATCCCAGGAAAACCCCTGCAGAGCTCAAAAACCATTGCAAAATAATGGTTGTGGTTATTGAGCAATGCTCTTCTTAATATCCCTGTAACTTGTTTCTGGTAACCTTTTGCTCAAACAGATGTACATTTGGAAGATGGAATGGTCTCCAAGTCACACTAGTGTTTGTACAAAATGAAAAGGTTTTGCTACTGTTATTTGCAATATTTGGTGGGTAGGCCTTTGAAAATTCTAACACTTTTAACAACAACAACATAAGAAAGTTGAGCTTCTTCAGAGCACAGTCACTTCAACAGGGCTTGAGGCTGCCAAAGTCTTCAGAGATTTGATCTGGGAACAAAAACAATAGGCCCAGGCGGTTCATTGCACACCACAAATACTGAGCAACATAGCTGGACTGAATAGCACGCAAGCAGTTTCGCAAGACTGAACTTTGTTTAGAAGCCATTCAGTTAATATCTTGGGGAAATATACATCGGTTTGAGAATAAAAGAACAGCTAAATTTGGGGATAATTGCTCTCACTCACTGTGTCACTCATCAAGGGAGTTAAGAGTCACTTTGGCTCAGTAACATTTCAGAAATCTGCTGTCATGACACAAGTACTGAAGAGATTCTTGCTGAACAATTCAAATACTCTTCCTATTAGCCTAGAACAGCCTCAGCAATGCAACATCTCTTTGGAAATACTTATTAACTTTCCTAAAAATAATGCATGTCTATAACAGCATATATTTGTTTTACAGTCTAAGTGTGAGTGTGTATCACTGTACTAGTTGCTTCATCTTATGTTGTTTCCAACCCACAGTATTTATGATTTTAAGCATTTTTTTTAATGAAAGCAGTTAAAAATAGATTTATGCACTTACTTGTATAACACTTTCAACAGCATACATCCAGCATCTAACACCTAAAACACAATTCACCGGAATTCAAGCCATCTTCTGCATATACTGGCTTTCCTGCTTGTTGTCTCAACAACAGGGGGAAAAAAAACAAACCAAAAACCAAAACCCACCAAACACCATGAACTGTCTTGGGCAGAGGCTGAGAAGAGACATCCCTAAACTGTTCCTTGTCAACAACCCACCAGCTCGCTCTGCTTTTGCTTCAGAGCCCTGCATCATCACTCCCTGTAGGAAAAGTAAATGCTATCAAAGAAAAAATATTTTTTCATCCCTTCCAGATTCCTTTCCTTCTAGGAAAGCCATTTAAGAAAAAGATATCCTGGAGGTCAAAGCCAGCAGAAATTCATATAGCAGATGCTCTAAGCCAAGGCTTTTAGGAGTCTTGAGATCTATCTTCTAACTTTCTAAAACTTCATTTCTAAGAGAGTTATGTATACAATAAGACTGCATTTACCAAAAAAAAAAAAAAACCAACCCAAACCAAACCAAACAAACAAAAAAAACCAACAAAAAAGAAACCTAGCTCTTTGTCTTGTCAGTCAAGTGTTCTGAAAATATCTGTCCACAGTGGAGGCGGGGTGGAAACACAAATAACACCATCAAAACAACCTCACCTGTACTCCTTGACAAAGGGAATGCAGTTGGGTTTTTTTTTTTGCACTAGGCACCGTTTCCCTCCATACAAAGGCATCATTCATTTTGGTTTTAAATCATGCTAATAATAAAATTATGCTTTCTTACCAAACTTACCAGTCTGACGTAGGGCATCTTTCTGATGCCGCATTAGACAGGAGTGAAGGAGCAGAGTTAGTCTAGAGGTTTGTGCTCCCTCATTTAAATTACATCCTTCCACTGAGATGAACAGAAACTTGCTGCTCAAGCACCTTATTATCTGTTTTTTTAACATGCCCACTGCTACCAGAGTTCTTACAGTTCAACAGAGACCCGACACCCATGTTTATCTTATGTTTTACCTTCAACTTGATACAGCTGTTGTCAGTCACTGAAGTGTGGCAAATGTCTGCTGCAGCCCCCCTCTTACCTTACTGCTCTGCCAGCTTTGTACAGACGTGTTTAAGGCAGCATGCAGGAGGTAGGGAGAAAGCACAGAAAATGGTGATGGTGGTGGGAAGGGCGGACTGGAGAGAGAGCCAGCCAGAAGCTTGAAATGGTGGGGAGAGGAGGCAATCTACCTCAAAGTTTCATTAGATGCTACTGCAAAAACTGTGAATGTTCATCTCATCCACCCAATTACCAAGAACAGAGGATGGGCAAATGTGCTCCGCCTGTTTCTGAGACGCATCCCCACAACACTGATCCAAAGGAGGGAAGCTTGATAGAGTGATTGTTGAGCTGAAATGTTGAGCCTACGTCCCCCTGGCAGCAGCATGCCTCTTACCTTGGTCATCTGCTTGTCCATACCCTAGTAATTCCAGAGGGTTTGGATTTCTCACCAACCCTCAGACACGTTGTTCGGACAACACAGCTATAGCTCACAGCCTGCCCATGCCTAGGGATCCCACTGGAAGACTGTGGAGAAGGAAGGAAGGAAGAGACAAAAGCAGGAGAGGGCTGCTGCGTTGCAGAGCTCCAGCTGATCCCAGAGTTATTATTTTGACCACCACTGATGGGACTGACCCTGATGGATATGCAGCGTTGGATGGAGCTCATTGAAAACTTGTTTGTTCTGGCAGTTCCCTGTTTTTTTTGGAATTGCTTATTGTTATAGCATGAGTGTCAATTACTTATTTACAAATGTCTGTATCCAATAAACTCTTTGTTTTTTACAGTATCAGATTGCAGCTTGATTTAGAAGTGGTTTGCTGCGTGCCAACTTCCTGAAGCAAAGGAAATAAATTTTTTTAAAGGAAAATAACATTTTAAGAAGCACAGGCTTTTCTTTTCTTTTCTTTTTAGGAAAAACTATTTAGAAAAAGAGGAGGAAAAATACATAATTAACACAAAAAAGAGCTCCTGACACAAATCTTAGTCTTTGAGTCCTTGGCAAAACTCATACTGTAATTCTCCACTGCTGTTATTCAAGCTGGCCAAAGAGTAGTCAACAAATCAGAAATATATACCTGTGTGATTGCTACGGCATGTGTATTCCTGTTTTCTGTTTCTTATAAGCTATCATTTATTTCTGAGTATGTTAGTCATCAGTATTCATTCAACAGGCTTGCATACTTTTTTTGTTTAAAATAAACTATTAATCAAACATTTAATTATTCAGTACTATTGTAAGCGTAGATATTGTGTCTTTCCTTAATGACAGTAACTTTTAATGGAGCCATCAAGGTATATATATACACACAATATAATGAATGACATGGTTCTGGAAGAAATTTGTCAGGAATTTTGGAATGCATCACATTAATGAACCCACTGATCATCTGAAGCTTTAGAAAAATCCACCTCAAAATTATTTGGGCAATGTGTTTGTTTCGCCATCTGAGCAGTTATGGATATTGTAGCAATGCTTCTTTAGAATAGGGGATGATAAAAGAAAACCCTCATGGATGTGCTCTCAAAGAACTCTTCAAATAATGTTGAGCTCTTCTATTGAGGTAAGTTCAGAAGAGAGTGATAATGCCTTTCCCAATGCAGCACACTGTTAACTGGCAATTCTGTGTTAAGTTTGAACTACTGGATTAAGGTATTAAATTTTTTTTTTAGTTACTTGAAAGCTAGTGCTGTTTATCCTGGAGCTTCCTTCTAACCTGTGCGGAGATCAACATTTATGGGAGAAACAGTCTGCAAGTCAGAAATTACTACCATTAGAAATTCATCCGAATGACTGTAAACAGCTGTGAAGCAAGAGGCATTCCCTCTGCTACCACAGCACCCAGAGAGAGCTCAAAGTGTGTCATAAATTACAAATGTATCAAATTAATTTTCATTTCTTTGCACCTCTGGATTTTTAGGTCTGGCATAGGCAGATGTGGAAACACCAAAATACAATTCTCATACTATCTCTAGCCTGACAACAAATAGGATCTCACCACAACAATTCCCATTGCAGAGCCTGTTTTCATGAGATTTGCAGCTCAAAACCTATACTCAAAAGTTTCAGGTATTTCAGAGCAGTATCTAGAATTCTTTATGTTTATTCAGGTACCAACTTTCAAACATTTTGAGATTCAGTTACTAAAAGCTCTTGTAGAAATGCATGGTTATACACATGCAATTACTCACCATGTGCAATTTACAGAACAGGTACATCTTCAAAAAGTAGAAGAAATAAAAAGAAGAAATTTTCCCTCTAAAGTTTAATGCTGAAGACTAAATGTTATCCACAACAGTGCAATCATTTAGCACTTGCATTGTTCAGAGACTATCTTGATGATTCCAGCTAAAACATACGTAAAGTCTTTAGTACAACTCAACTGAATGCTGGAGTGACACCAAGACTGTAAAATCATCATCCACTGTACACACTGCACTGCTGTATACCTTTCAGCGTTTACAGCAATAGGATTTCACTCTGGCTGTGTTCTGATAGTTACTGCTTGAAAATAAGTGGTTATAAACAGGAAATTTCCATCACGATGCCATAAATCTGACTTTGTAGCCATGTGATTTCTGTATTGAGGGTCATAATCGCCATCGGTGAAACATGAAGACGCTCACATGAAGAAGCCTTGCTTTGTGTGCAAATATTTTTAAAAAGATGGAATTACTTAAGTTGCGTCTTACCTTTAATAAGGGTCAACTTCCCTAATGTTGTCTTCTCCATCTGAACAAAAAGGGTCATTTGTACAGGATCAAAGCTATTTAACGAGCTGCTTAGCTGGCAAATGCAAACATCATCAGAGTAATTTTATGTGCCCTAGAAACAACTAGGGAAGTAGGTTTCAATCAAAAGATTTTTGGAATTTAATTCCCATTTCTGCCTTTTTTTAAATAGGCTACTAGAATTTGCAGAATCTTTCAGGAATATCCCATCGCTAACTGTCCAATTGCAGAATTTAAATCAAAGTAATTGTATGAAATGTAGAAGAAAGCAGAACTGAGCAGTTGTTTCCAATATCTACTGAGCACTAAACTAACAAATCGAGTAGACAAACTGTCAAAGAAACATGAGGTGAACTTCTGAATAGGTTAAAATAAATGCTAAAATTCCTGTTTCTTTCAATACAGTCTGAGTATTTCCTGAAATAACAACAATTTGAGTATACTGAGGCTCATTTACCAATGATCAAACAGGCAGAAAGTGCTATAGAAGTCAGTGGGACCGGCTTTGGTAATGTTACCTAATGTCCTTGTGTCACCACATGGCACAGGTCACATTTCCTGAAAAATAAAAGCAAACCCAGAAAACAGTCACTGCAGAACTGGAAAGACTTCAGAGATCAGCAGTAAGAACATCGCAGGAACGGAAAACAGTTGCAGGAAAAGAGATTCACAGAGGAGGACTAGGAGGATTAGTTCAGGGTCTATTGGTTATTTTAGAAAGAAAATTGCTGTGAAGATGATGATTAAGTGCTATAAAATAATGAGAGGTCGAGAGCAATTAACCTGATGCAGTAATTTAAAATTCCTCGTGTCAAAAAGAAACAGTAGGTTATCGTTATATTCCTGTGTGTAGTAAAATACGGTATATTACCCACTTAGCCCTTTTAAACAGACATGAACATTTTCCTAAAGCAAAACTTGCACATGATGTCAAATAATATTTCCCTCAAAGTCATTTCAATTTGAAGTCACAGAAGAGGAGGTGGTTTGCTCCATATTTAAATACACCTGGCTTATCCCTACTTGTTTTTATTTGGATTCCCCCCACCCCCAGATGAAGGAGACATCTAGTATCTACTAATTTCTCCTCATTAAGGTACTTCTGTACTGAAAGCCACTCACATTTCAATCTTCTTGAGTCTTTGTATCATGGTCCTTTTTGCTGAAAGCACACGTTCGCATTATAGAATAGCCGAAGTGAGGTAGCAGGAGATTTTTGTCCCTGTACTGGGGACATCGGAGGCTTTTGCACCTAGGGAAATCGGTGAGACTGGGATTTTGGGACAAGCACAGCAACTGCTAAAGTGATCCGCAGTTAAATGCTCATATCAGCTTTGTTGACATTTAAATTACTACCTATGGAGAAACTCAAATAAATGCTGCAGTTTAAAGCTCATCAGGACTAGAACTAGTGGGAAAATATCTGCAAAAAGTTTTTTTATTATTTTCTTTCACTGCTTCTGTTTGGAGGTACAAAACATTTTTGATCATGGATTTTTATGTTTGGGCAGCTCTAGATAAAAATACATTTTATACTAACAAAGCATTCGTTATCAGTGCTGCATCTTGTTTGCAAAACCCATAGTGCAACCTTGATATTTAGAAAACTTCCTCAGGTCATATAACAACAATGGTAGACTCCAGCTCTCCCTGTCTAAGCTGCCATCGCAGAAATATTTTCCAGTTCTTAGGAGGGGATCATTGGCAACGGGAAACAGAGCGTAACTTTCCTCCTTCTGCTCCGTACAAGGGTCAGAAAATATATTATCACTAGAAACGGTAGTTTTGAGTATCCCTGGGAACTAGGAGTTTACTATATTTTTAAAGTTGTTATTTTTATGCTTCAAAATTTCTAGGTACTTAATGAGGGATTTAGTCAAAGAGGAGACCTGGCACAGGATTCCTTTCAGCTAATTTTAACTGTCCGAAGGTTAGGTGTCATGACAAAATTAGTCGTATAGACAAGAGACGCTGAGAAAATAGTTCACCCCCCCAATATTAGATCCTGCTCCTGTAGGTGACTATCTGCTGTTTGCCTCTGTTTCTCCACTGAGTAAAGCCAGAGCTTTGACTCTGAGTTCACACCAGACCTACAGCTTTCAGATCGGTAAGGACAAAGAAGAGGAATTTTACCCCTCGTCTACAGAAGGAAGGGGTTTAAGCAGCGTATGGACAGTAGGAAGAGTGGGTCAAATACTGTCTGAGATCAGTATTTGAAGATTTAGAGCCAAGGATCGAGCAGGGTAACAATCCGTGATTTAAGCTTCCCATAGCTAACCCTAGCATGGTGCAGTTTCTTGTATCTCTAATTATCATTTCACAAATTGCCTCTCATTGCATCTGGTACTTGTCCTCTGTGCTTCATACTTCTCACCCAAAGTATGCAGCTGCCTTGGCCCCCAAGGGACACCTCTGAAGTCCTCCCAAGGACCTCCGGCTCTGGTTCCCTGGTTGATGATGCTCCCTTCGTTGACTGCTCATTAAATTTTCAACCAGAGTTTTCACTCTCATTAATCCTTCATTTCTAGAAGAGACTCCCTGTAAACAACCAGGACACCCGCACGCATCTTTAATAGCAGCTGAACCACCAGCATGGCCCTATTGTTTTGTTTTACCCATTTTTACCATCTCTCTGTACTTGAAGTCTAAACTCTTTGGTGCTGGGACTGACTTTTTGTTCTGTATTCATACAGTACTTAGCACAAGAGCATCCTAGTTCACTGTTAAAGGTCTACAATCTTCACTATTCTTACTATCCTATATAATTGGAAACACAAACATCAGATGGGATTATTCTGCTAATGATTCCTAAAGCAAAATGAAAACACAGTACCATCGTGCCTCACAGTGCAACAGTTTTCAACCTGTGGTCCATGAAACCCCCATGTTCAGAGAGCTTAAGACAGAAAGCCCACCTGTTGTCACTAAGTTGGGAAAAAAAAAATTAGGAGTTTGCAAATCAAAAAGAAGCTAGAAAAATACTGTACTAAACCAAGAGTGAAAGAACCCCCTCATAGTCTGCATAAAGGGGGGGGCCTCTTACAGGCTCCGGGAAGCTACTCCATCTTTTCAGCGAGAACGTGAACCAAGCTGTGGGTATCTGGGAAGACACACACACACTGCCATGCAAGCAAGCTGATGGCACTGCATTAGTGTCCTCTCCCAGGAAGGCAGAACTGCTGTTTCTGTGGCTGTATGTTTCCATCTATGACAACTATACTTTCAAGCATGTCTTGCCATTGCACTTGATATCATGCTAGCTGCAGAAAGTCATTATCTGCTGTTCCCATCCCATGAAAAACATATGACTTCGCTATACTGGGATTACAAACTGCTCCTAAAGCAATGCAGTAATTTAAATTCCATTTCCCAGACGGGCAAGGCAAACAAGCAGTAGATGGACGTTCCAGTCAAGTCTTTTTTTTTTTTTTTTTAATAAATGATGCATGACAGTCATATGCTAAACTCATTTGTCAATCTTATTTTTTTTATCTGTTGCCTGGAAAATTCAGCAACCTAACCCTGGACAGATGGAAGGGAGACTTTGGGGCTGTGAATTAAAAACAGCCTGCTAGGGGGAGTGAGGACAGGTGCAGGCTTTGGCCAGCTAAGGAGGTGGAGGAGTTGATTTCGAGAAGGGTCTAGACAGGACCATTAATTAGGAAGGGGGAAAGAACAGGGCACTTTGTCAAGCCAATTTTAAAACCCATGACCTCTCACCTGAAGCACCCTGGTCCAAGTCCAGCCATGACCACAGGAATTCCAGCTTGTCCTGATGACGTGATGGTAAAATGCTCTGCACACATGGTGGTTGGTGGTCTTGGACCTCTTCCCGGAGAAGCAGAGTTCCCAGCTTGGCTCAACTTTGGTCCAACTGGCAATCCTCATTTTGTTATAACGAGGCCCGAGGTGGAAATAAGCTGGAGAAGTGCATTCTTTCTTTCCTCCTGACAGGTGCCTCTCTGAGGAGAGGCTCACACGCTTGTGTGGCCACATGAGTTGGGCCACAGGCATCAGCTCGAGCCGCATCATGCTGAGCAAAGTGACACAGCCTGGCCACCGCACGGCCCACGAGGAGGGGTCTCCTCAGGAAAGGAAGAAGTCGTGTGCACTTGTGGTTTTATAAAAACCTCTGACCAGGCCCCCAGGAGCACGGCGCGTCCCACGTGGAAAGGCGGAGTGATTTTGTTCATAGCCAACACAAGGCAGCCCTCAAGGAGACGCGATGGATAAGCTGAATGGTGCAGTCTGGCAGAGCTGTTCATTTCTCCTGGGGGGAGAAGAGCAAGTACCTGCCACATTTAGAAGAGCTTACGGATGTGTGTGTCCCTGCCCAGGCAAAGGCACAACTCTGAGACTGACAGACCCGTACGGATGTGATTCTGCAGGAGCCCACAGAGGTTGGGCACATTGGGCCCTATCGACTGATGTCATGATACCTATTTGATGCCCTGCACGCCAGGCTGATTCATGCAGTTATTAAGAGCCATTCATCTACGAGGTCAGGAAAAGGAAATAAGTCAAAATAAGCTTTGTAATACAGGAACTCACTACATTCTAGGAAATATAATGAGATCTAAAGGAAACCAGTACTTGCCACCCATAAAATAAGTGAACACTATATAGCTTTTGACCATAAAATGATGCCAGTCTTCGAAAAGGTGAGTTGGACATGTAAACATATTTTGTATATGACTGTCATGTTTGGGTTTTTTCCTAAGTAGAAGGAGAACTTCACTCCTTCTTCCCTCCCTTCTTCCTAATGCTATCAGTCTTTCCTTTACTAGCCAATACCAAACCATTCAAACCATAGAAGTCTCACTGAACTATCACATCACTCCTTCCCCTGCGGGGGCAAGATTTCTGCTCAGGGTAAATTTCTTGGATCTTTTTCCTTGAAATTGCTTTATTTTCAGTTTTTGGAAAGTTGCTTTGCCTCCAGACAGTTTTTTCCCTGCTGTTCAGTTGATTTTGCAGTGGAAAGGGAAGGAGTGTTCAGACTCACGAACTGGGTAGGTCGCTGCTGGGGTGGAAGGGACTTTCAGATATTTCCCAGGAAGTCAGGCTGCACCTGCGCACCAGATTTTGTTTGCTGGTATTTACTGACCGAGTCTGGAGCTGTGCGACAAATGCTGGACCCAGCTATGCTTGGACAGTAACAGGAGACCACGATTTTACCTATTGTCCTTTACCTATTCCTAACTTTACAAAACTTTCCTTTTTTAAGGGCAGTTAGCAGCAGTCAACGTATCAGAGGAATATGAGGTCAATGACTCTTAACAGAGTTTATCTGGAAGCATCCCTTACTCTGTGCGGCCAAGCTGTATGTCTAATACCTACACCATCTTCAAAACAATCCTGGAAACACTAGAGATACAAGAGGGACAAAATCTATAGTTCAGGATTTGAAATGCAGTAATTCACCCAGTTCTCAAGAAAAAAATATCGTGTCGATATTAACTTTTTTTTAAATCAGCTGTACTATCACACATCTGTTTATATCACTCTTTCCATGGAAAAAACTAAAAACCACTTTCCTTTTTTTATTTGCTTCTGTTAACAAGCCCATTTCCCTCAAAAAAAAAGATCTTAAGGATCATGGCTCTATATAATTTAAACGATTTTCAACAGCTTTTGAAAATTTTCAAACATTGACATCATGTTTCTAACAAAAAGTATAGTTCTACTTGTATTAGTTTTGGCTTTTAGAACCCTTTTCATTGTTTTTCAAATGCATCTGAGCTAGGAAAACCAAGGACAAATTCCAAAAATCTGTATTTAGTGACAGAAATTGTGAAACCATATTTTGGAATTGGTTTTGATTGGTGAAGGGAGTGAAGGGAGAGACAGCCACTTTAACATAATATATAAAAAAGTTTTTGGAATACACTAGACAATGCACAGGATGAAGAAAGATCTTTACACTACTTAGCTGTTCTCAAGCAAGGCATGTTCTTAGCCAGAATCTAAAAGTACAGATCCAACAATCTAATGTGCATACTGTGAACTTAATAAAAAATATGAAGTATTTAAATGAATTTGATCTTATATATCAAATATCAAGGGCTAGATTTCTACTGTATTATACACAGTAAGTTGAACTAATCTTCTTGCCTGTGAATGAGATCACATTAAAATGCCTATAATGATTTAACTGAATTTACAATTCTAAGAAAATAAACAAACTTCCCAGTATTCTTTTTTTTACATGATAAGTGCTTGGCAGAGACAAAACACTTAATTTAGGAATATATATTCAGAAGCTACCAGTCCTGAAATGGGGGTACTTTTGAGTTGTCATTTGACTGAGATGTCTAATGAGGACAAATCAAGTGAGATTTTCAGAGATGCTGACTTGGTAGCAATTTTCCTGGCTTTTGAGTTGAACTTTTCAACAGTTTTCATTAAATAAATCCTTCTTAGGACTGCTGTAATTGTTACATTGCTGTTGTGACACTTGCACCTGTCATATCATTAGCAGGCATACTTTCAGAGTTGCAATTTCAATTTAAATCCTAGCAATAAACTTCTAATATGCTGGATATAAAGAGGGTCCCTTTACTTTTGTAACACTTAACAAATCCTGCGTACCACACCGTCCTTTTTACTCAAGTGCCAGATACTTTCTGTACACTTGAAAGCCTTGAGCTTTGTCACTCCAGCTGTGAGAACAGCTTCTGGAGATTCAGCCCGGAGGAAAGGAGAGGGTGGGAGTCCCGGCTGCCGCAGCCTCTTCCCCTGCCATGCCAGGGGCTTGGACAACCCGCTGTCAAAGGCAACGTGTGTCCCACGGATGTCATCTCTGACTCGAGCCACACAAGCTTCGCAAAAGAAACTGCAAGGAGGCGACAACCGGGCACTGAAGCCAGCAGAGCAGCTGTAGGAAAAGCTAAAAAGCAGAGACTGCTGATACCAAAAATATTTTCTCGATTCTGACCGGACTTAAACTGCCCTTGACAACTGGCTGCTTGATCCAAGCTTGTTCCACTCTCATCTCAGTCCCTTCACCTCTGCTGTGCTCCACAGCTGCCCTTCTTTTCTTCTTCTCTTCCCCTATTGTTTCCCACAAATCTCCCCTTTTCCTTGTCTTTCTAATCCCTGAATAATATTCCCCTGCCAAAAAGGGAGAATTAACATGCCATTTATCATCACAAAATTGATAGCAATGTACTATTCCTCTCCCTTCCCTTCTCATTTATTCTATTTGTATACTGTCTCTTCAAGGCAGGGAGATTGTCTCTTACCCTACCATTTGTACAGCATCCAGAAAATTGTGCCTGGCTTTGGTTGGTCTCATAAATAACACAATCACTGAAACCTCTGCAAGAAGAAAAGCAAGGAAACTTCCTCTCCAAGGACTTTTGACAGTGATGAGATGTTTTCTCGAGCTGAACTCCGACAGAAAGTACCATGGTATCACCATGTAGAAAATACATGCCATTAGTCATTTGACTTAAATGGGAGAGCTGTCTATACTCCTAGCACAGGCTATAATTCTTCATTTGTGGCCTGTTAGGATCCTTCCATTTCTGATGTTTACTACCTTTTCTCTTTGAATTTCTCCTAACTCAGATAGTACAGCTACAATACTGGGTTTCTTACAAACTTAAAAAAAAAAAAGAATACAACCCAGACTTCCATTTGTCCCAGACTCCTGCATGTTGTTGCTGAATGGTGTTTTTAAACTGAATAATTACACCAAGATCCAGATAATCTTTGTAATGTAATTATAGCAACACCTCAGATGATCTCAGCTGTGCCAGGGATATGCTTAATGGCATATACTTCTACTACAGAAACTTAAAAATAACCTACTTTTTGGGATATGTGGGGTAAAGTCCAAGATCACTAGAACGCTACATAGCTTTTGCCCCAAAGTCACCAGAGTTTGCCAGATTCTTGGAGAAATCTCTAGTTTATGTTCAGTTTGAAAGGTTAAAAGAGAAAGATGCATAACGAAAAATTAGACAGTATGAGAAGAGAACAGCATTCTGGAAACCTGGGAAACTTCCCTCAGTAAAGCTATAAAACAAACTCCCAGCAGTGTTTGCCAGGTTTTGTAATGTTCTTACCCATTAGCTTTCTGAACAGGCACTTATGGCTTTTCAGGGCTTCCATTTGCACCGACCATCGTTCTTCTGCACGGTCCTACGCAGCAATGACCGAGGCGCCTGTATCGGCAAGTCTCAGTGCGGGTCCATTACTCAGTCACCGGGCCTTCTCTAAGCCATGACCGAAACGTGCAGCAAACACTCTCGTGCCAGACCCCTCCATCTGCCTCCTCAGCCTTCTGGTTTCTTGACTTGCCCTTCCCTGAACCGTCTCTTTTACCCTCCTATGGACACCGTCTCTTTGTCATTACCTGCAATAGCCACAAGCCCTGTAGGTTTTATGCTCTTGGCCAGGTTTCAAGTTTCAGCGCTTCCCTTGCTTTTCGCCCTCCACGCGCTAATCAGGTGTTCCCTAGTGGGGTCCAGGATCTAGATGCCTGTTTAACTTCTATTCTCAACATTTCAAAACCATTAGTCAGGGCCTGGACTTTAGCCATCAGAATACAATTATTGTAAGGTAAACAGTAACGCCTATATTTTCTTCACCCCCTGCATCTCCAAGACAAATAATAAGTCCCACAGCATATTGTTTATTCTCATCCCATATTAATTTTTGTTATAATGATAAGCTAATAGCTGCTTTCTACCTATTAGGTGGAGCAGGTACCACAAAACATGAAGATGGGTACCCTGAGACAGGAGGATTGCAGACCTGTGCCTTCACGCACTTCACCACATTCTGAACTTTCTCTCCAATTAGCAAGCCTGGTCATTGTCACTCTAATGAGTTATCCATGACAGTCTGTATTACCTGCAAAACAAATACTTGATCCAGACTAACCTATTGCCGGTGCAAACTTCTATGAGTAAAAACCCATTAAATCCCCAGGTGATCGTGCCTCTAGTTGCATTGCTATAAATACACATCTACGCTGTTAAGTTGCTCAACTGTTAAACTCATCTGCAAGTACCATGCCTTCAGCTCATCACTGTTAATTCACTCAGGCTCCCCTCTTCTTCATTTTAGATAATCTCAGGTTGCTTCTCCCTTGAGTGAGATAATACTTCGTTTACTAACTCCCAATTTGTGGGGACAGAAGATGACAAAGAGCTTCTGGAAGGCAGAGACAGCCAGAGAAAACTTGAAGACAATCTGCAGCTCTCCTGTCAGTCTCAGGCTTGAGACACTAGGGTCTATTGGTAGGCTTAAATTTTCTTTCGGCAGCAGCTCTTTCCTAAGGTGTCCTTTGTATTCTCTGATCGTCGATCGTATCACTTCACTTTTATATGTGCAAATCATAACATTTCCCTTCATTTTAACTTGTCCCTTTGCTTACCACTGTTAAATGTTATTGCAGATCTGCTTTTTGGTCTGTATTGTACTCACATTTAGATTATACAAATTGCATAAAATATACTGTAGTTTAATAAAATATGTTAAACTATAGACTATTCATACTACATAAATTTTAATAAATATCCAACAAAGTTTTAGGCTGTCTTGTATTCCTGTCTGTTTACCTAGCAAACCCATCTACCTTCTTTATTGTAATAACAAACCTGGTCCTCAACAAATGCCAGTGAGACTTAGTTGCATGTAAATTGGTTGTATTTCATCACCATAATACCTAATTGAGTTCTGGTACTCGTTAATTGTGATCATCATTAAAAAAAAAATAAATCAGTAAACATGTGAAAATGGAAGCAGATGCTTTTCTAATAGCTATAATTGAGAAGACAAATTTACAGACTAGAAATATTTGTTTGCATGATCAACAATGATGTAACAGATCATGTATCTTCTGCCATATGTTACAGACAAATGCCTCCTTTTTTGCTTTATGCTAAAGGATAAGGCCCTAACCCAAATGGATTGAGGAAAGACCAGTGAAGGAATTATTCAGAAGCAGGAAAGAGAAGGTATCAGAAAGCAAAGAGAAAACTATGAGGGGAGAGTAAGATGACAGTAATTTTATGAGAAAAGACAATACAGAAGTAAAGAAATCCTATCAGAAAATACTTCTCTAAGGTAAAAAGGGTTGTGTCTGCACAGTCTTCATAGACACATACGTTGCATGGTCTGGGTCAGGAGTGGGCTTTTGAAGCACTTACCCGTGCTTCCATTCCCATTTGAGAGCAACGTGGACTCCTTTTGGATGAAACTAAGGTGGCAGATGCACTCCAACAGCTAATGGCCGGTCAGTCTATAGGAGCAAATTAGAGCTTATCCAAAGTAACTCCGCACACCTTAAAATGTGGCCATCAGATCCTCAGCACCATTTTGTTCTACAAGTCCACTCCTACTGGGCGTGCTACTTGGCAGTGTGGAAAGACACAGAGATGAGAAAAACCTTGCAAGGGACTAAGATAACAGTTTGGTTAACCATCAGTTACCCAAGAGGCACTGTTCATTTTCATTACTTCAGGGATGAATACATGGCTTCAAAGGAAGCTCATCTTTTTATGAATCCAAAGAAAATATCTGAATACGCTTAAGTATGATATAGATATACAGTAATTTCAGCAAACAAAACATGAGTACCAAACTTCTTTGACCTAAACGTCCTAAGCAGCAACTCAAAACTATGTATCATGTTTTGATGATCCATTAAAAAGATACTTTTTTTCCAGCTTTATGCTTATATTGTTTTCAATGTTATAACATTTGTCGTCCACTTCAAAAGAAAAACAAAAGCAAAATGTTATAAGAGGATGAAATCCTAACCCTATTGAAGTGGGAGTTTTGTCAGATGAGAACAGCCAGAGCGTTTGTACTAAATGACTTTGAAATAAACAGGCAGAAATTGCGTGTCTTTGGTTGAGATGATTACAACAGTAGTATTGACCACTGAAAGGAACACGCATTGTTCTGTTGAGACGGTTATGTTATTTCAAGAAGTACTGAGAATAAGAGAAGAAAACTTTACACATAAATGGAGATGATATAAAGAAATCAAATAGTAATTCCATGGTTGTTGGCAATTTCCCCATTTTTAACAACCTTTGGAGAATCAGTTTGCTAAAACAAATTTATTGAGGAAGAGAAGAAGTCTTACTGATGCACTGCAATGACTAGACTAACTGGTAGCTTATCTTGCACAAAAACTAACTTGAAGCATTGACATTGGGAAAAAGACATTATTACATTACTGCTTATTCAAAGAAATAGGCAACATCTGTAAGGACAATTCAATTTTGTGACAAGAGTTTTCTAAGACAGCTAATCCCTCACCTGTTTTTATAGCTTCTTCAGTATACATTTCCCCTTTTCTACCATAGAATAAATGAATCTTCCTGTAAGGCAGTTTACCCAATATGCTTAATTTTTTTAGCTTTTCTTCCTTGTTCTTGTTTCTACTTTTCTGTGCTACATCACCTCAAAATCTGTAGGCTATAGGCATATCATCCTTTCATCATCTCTAAATACTTATGTATTTTAATCTCACCTCATTACTAGGGACTAAATTTCTTCTTCCTTCCTCTCATTCTTTTTGGGTCTTTGTTCTTGAGCTTGTTTTGGTTCGTCACTAGTTTTTTCTCAATCAAGTGTCTAAAAAAAGAACACAATGCAGAAAGAGAGCTGTCAAACATAGGATTAGGCCTTATCATATCAAACAGTATTTTTTACACCATCTATGACTGTTATGAAGGTTATGGATCATAAAAATCTTTGGATCTTGATTTGTGCCTATACACCACTAAAGACTTCCTGTGATTGCAATGGGAATCAATCCTTTCTTAGGATACTATTTCTTCATAGACTATGTGTTCAGTTTCATCATGATTTGACACTGTGGGTTTTTATGGAAAATCAAAGAAACAAGAAATAAAAGGAGTAGAGAAATGTAACTATATTTAGTATTTCACCAAAAGATGTGATTAAAGACACTAAAATCTAAACTACTGTCATATTTTACTCACTAGATAAACAAGCAAAACACCTGAAGAGGTAGGAGCATAGTACCATAGAGGAAAACAGTATTACTGGGAATGTTTTGCACAGAAGAAAGTTGTTTCAAGGATAAGTTTGAATGACACAAAGAGAGTTCCTTGGTGCTTGATAAATTGAAAGTGCTAGGAATCCTGTGGAACGGCACAGTAGGGATGTTAAGCTATGAAAGGAAGAAAACAAATCAGAAAAGTTACTGAGGAAGGTCAGCAGGGAAGAGCAAGTAAATACTCTCTAGGGATATGTGCCCTCAAGCCCCTTGAAGTTAACAGGAGATTAGATTAATCTCTAACTGAAGCATGACTGAAGCCCAATAATTTTGCTCTTAGATTCAGTGCTGCCAGGATTTCTACTTACGTCTATGCATCACAAGCGCAAAAATAAATTTAGCCTTGGTGATAAACTGCTCAGTCCCTACTAGGAAACACCATCCAAAATTAAACTTGATACTGAGCTATGCTGATTTACGACACATGTAGTTCCACCAGTTTCAGACACAAACCTTGAGCTTAGAAATATCAGAGGAATCCATGCTTCCTACAAAGCACCTAAACAAAGTGCTTACATTAGGAAGCTGGGCTCCTGACAGCCCTAGGAGGAAGCTAAACCCTTAATTCAGGTGGTCTGAATCATCTGCTGGCAGGTCCCCCAGCTCTGCAGGAAGCAGCGGCACTGAGGTTCGGCAGTGCCTCCGCCATGTCCTTGGAACGCCCTTTGCAGAGCCACAGAGGTAGCAGAGCATCACGTGGATCTTCAGGTTTTACTGAATGTCTTCGCTTTTCCTCTGAAGATTACTTTCTCACTCTCACACCGTAAAATTAAAATGCATTATTGAAGAAACCTACATAAATTAATTTAATATGGAAGAGAACTGCAGTCAGCTCTCAATTACACGGTTCGAGTGTTACATAGCTTGTGCACTCAGCTTAGAACAACTCTGGCACAAGCGTTTCATTGGATTTCCTCCCCTAAGGAGCAGATTCACTCTCTCTCTACTCCCCCCAAACGGATGTAGTAATGAAATAAGCTATCTCAGGCCAGAAAATGCAGATGTGCTGTTCTGCGTGCTATTGACACCCAACTTCACGTCCACTGAGAATGAAGCCAGAAATGTCCACCACACCCAAGCCATCTCTGAAGAATTAGACAAATATGCCCTTCCTCCACCAGATAAAGCATGTAAGAATTACAGGTTTTATTAACTGCTTTCTCCCTTTTCTCCTTTCTTCCCTATCAGCCTGTTTACCTGAATGAAGGCCCCACTGAACATCGTTTCTAATGAAAAATATGTATTCTCAGAGACACTCAACATTTTTTTCTTGGGCTACCGCATAGTCCGTCTTCTGTTTTGCACACAACTCATCTTAGAGTGAGCAAGAAATGACAGTTGCTGTGGAGAAAAGAATGCTAGAACAATAATAAAGGAAGAAGTGATTTCCAAAAAGAAAAAGAATCCATTTCTTGACGTACGAGTCCAGCCGCTCCTCTTTGCTCCCTCTCCCTCCCTGCCTGCTTCTGTCTCACACACCCCCCCACACACGCTGTACTTTGGGTAAATTGCAAAGCTTTGCGCGGAATAAAGAGCAGTTATTTTCACTGACAGTACTATATGGAGCCAGTGACTAGGAGTAACTGGAGTCAGGCCCCTCGGGAAAGAGGCCAGCAGGATTCCAGGATATTTTTTCTTTCAGCGCTATAGGGAGTCAAAATTTATCATTAAACTGGACTCATACTCCAACCTATCAACTTATTCTTCCAGGAACTTTGGTCCATATATAAATATAGACTAAAGATATTCTTACATGCTAAAATGCTTGGCTTTTTTTTTTCCCCCCAAACACAAGAGAATGAACATGAGTAAGTATACATGCACATATGAGCAAGAGTGTACAAGACACAAATCTATGGTGTAAAAATTTTTTTCTAACCATGCATAATAACAGAGCATGAACCTGACTTTACTGAGAAGTTATATTTATATATTTGACATTTGCATGGAGTATAAAATTAATCGAAGTGTCTTTATAAAATAAATATCATTATTGAGGACAGGATTCTGTGAAAACAGATTTTATGGAGACACTGAGGACAAAAAAATCAAAGCTCTGTCTATAACTGCATATGGTCAAAAAGCTAGAAATTACATGTGGGGCTTCATTGATAATAAAATAATGTAATAATAATGTTAGTCTGTTGCTTCCCTTTTCACAGGAGAGCAGCAGCAGAGATGAAAGCTGAACATTTGCTGAAACACCCAAAAAAACCCCACAACCACAACACACACCCGTTCCCACGATATAAGGCTTCCAGTTCCCCTGTCTACAACTGCTCCTCAACTTTACTCTCTCTTTTTCCCCCCAAATGATAAAACTTTCCTTCAGAACTGAATTGATGGAAACATGTGAACTCACAGATAGCTAATACATCCTTTCCCATTTTAAAACCAAAATCATTAGCCACAAACTTTTCTCAAGTTCTCAAACGTTCATTCTGAACCACGGGCCGGTCATTTACTTTTAGTTCGGCATCAGTCCAGCAAAGCACTTAGGCATGTAGTTAACTTCAGGCACGTGAGCAGTCCCGTTGATTTCCATGGGATTTCTCACAGGTTTGATGTTAAGCAAGGGCAAATGCGACTTGCTGGACCAGTGCCATAGACTGAAAAGCCCTTACTGCAGAGACTGAATATTTTCATGCGTGGAGTGCCTGTCCCATTTTGTGTGAAAGGATGCCTGAAGATAATGATAACGATCACAAGAACCTCTGCTATTTCAGGTACGGTAGGGAATGGAAGATTTTTTTTGGACAGAAGAGAAAACAATCATCCATCCAAATTGGTATGACAGCTGCTATCAGGTGTTGTTTCTGTGTTTCCTAGGACAACGAAAAAAACATTATTGTGTTTCCACAGCAACAAAGATGTATTATGTCATAATGCAAAATACATTCACAGTATGCAAAGGGAAAAAAAAAAAAGTCTTGTATATAGTAGCATAACAGATGAAAGATCCCTATCCAGTTCAAGAACAGTTTTTCCTCCCAGTAACCTGCATCATATAAAATCAATCTAGAATGTGTATTTCTCTGTTCCTGCACTGTGCACTATCACAGATCTACTTCACATCAATGAAGCAACCCACAATTTGTTGGGATTTGAACATAGGTTCTTTGCATTGTATGGATTAATCATGGATTATCAGCCAGAAACTGTCATCTTCCTCCACTTACACGTGTAGCTTGGAAATGCATTTCTGATCCATTCATTACTTATTATTTGATAAATGTGCAGTACTACAGAATGGAAAAAAAATTAAGCTTGAAACCAGAGGCACGTTGGTGATTGACTCGGTCTTGGCTGTCAGACTCAGCCCTAAAGAAGTCACTATGGCTCACATCCAGATCCGCACCATGGCTCATGCACAGGTAACCTACAACATGCGAGGAGTACAGCATACACCAGGTGTGCTAAGCTTCCTCAGTACACCAAAATCAACCCCACGTGGCGTGCAATAGACTCAGTCCCACACCGAATTTGTTGAACTCATTAGAACCACCTTGCGGGGACAATTTACATCTACAAAGGCTGTGTCATGCACATGCAATATCTCTTATATACAAACGCTGTTCACGTACCACAAGTGCCGGCATTTCTGTTCAGGATGTCTCTGACAGATATATGAAATGATTAGGCATCACAGACAAAAAAAAACCACAACCAAAACTGTCATTCAATCCTTAGCAGAGGTGCCAGTAACTGAAAGGGCTGGAGCTGGAAGAACTGATTTTCCCTACACACATACTGAGCTAGACGATGACTCCTGGAGTTGGGCCAGCCACTGTTACTCTAAAATCTGTGAAGACCAGGAGAAACTGTGTTCAGTATTACCCGTCCACCCATGGGTGAACCTGTGCTCCAACAGAATTTGATCAAGAGTGAGCGGCATGTAACAGAACCAAATTTATCTCTGCTTTCATAAAGTCATAGCCAGCACCTTGCTGGCAGGAGTCAATTCTTCATAGCTGTGTTCTTGGCTTTACTATAAAATGTCATCTTTGGGTTACAGCAAAACCACAATAGAACTGGTGGGACATTGTAGGAAAGGTTGGCTGGCTGACCTGTTTGTGAAATATAATTATTTTATTTTTGATGAGAAAAGAGAGATCAGGGTCACAGATACAAGTATTTACAAGTGCAAGCTATTATCTTAAGAACTCTAGGATTTAGCTAGGGAAAAATACATTTAGTGGAATGAACACTGACAAGTAAAATATTTAATCCCCAAAGTTTTATTTCCCCCAAACATGAAATAATATTATTTTGAATGGTCCATAAATAACATTAATGGAGAGATTCTGAATGGGAAATCTCTAATGATATATGAGAGATGACTTAAAGAGATTTAACTGGGCTCCTTCTCAAACTTGGCAACCGTTATAAATGGTTTGGGGGTTTTTTTATGCAACATTATAATCTGTTATCTGTTTGGATCAAATCCTAAAGAAGCTTTTTGTTCCAAATTTGCAAACGTCTCCAACGCAGAAGCAACTGCGGGAAGAATTTTTTTACTGCCCTACCAAGTTTGGAGAAAATATTATTTCAGTGCCCCGTGCTGTGAGCTCTTTATATATGCCAATGGATGATTATGCAAAGCCTCATTTGTGCTTCAACGTAACGTACATAAAGGAGGGCTTCATAACGAAGTCCTGCCTGCAGAGCTGCTCTCTCAGTCTAGATCCAGAGGCCAAATGAATTAAATATTGCATTTTTAAATTAATGTTCTAAAACAATGCTCTTCAAAAAAAGCTTGAGATAAGTAAGCGCTATCGATCACATTTTTGCAAGTTAAATAAGAGAAACAGAAAGATGGACAAGCTATTTGTCCAAATTAGCATAGGAATGTTTTTCCCCGCCAGCTGAGGCCTTTCTAGTCCTCAACTCTGTGCCTCAAGCAAAAGTAGTAATACTGGGACATAAACCACAGGTCAAATTTAAGCTCATGTAAAAAGGCAATATTCCCCGAACATGATAATTTTTAAGCAAAATAAAAATTCCATCAATGATGAGTCATCAACAGAGGTTCAGTTTAGGATTAGAAACAGGAATAAAATTGTTGCTGGAGTGGTAGAAGAGACTGAAGCACTGCCTTAAAAAGCGTGCAATGGATTTCTGTGATAAAGACTTCAGCTGCTCACATTCACAGTAAAATTGTGCATTAATCTAACATTCTCTAGTCTTCACGCTGAACAATTTTGAACCCAATAAAATAACTGTTAACTTTACTGAACTGATGATATATGTATGCCATGGCTTGCCCCATTGAAAATATAAAACTGCATTTAACATAATTTAGACAAAAAATTCAGGAAAAGCATGTAGACGATAAGCAATAAATCTAAATCTCTCTAACTAGCAAACTTTTAAGCATATACAAGAAGAGAATTGTTCAAGAGTATAATTATGGGGGAATATTTTGATTAAGTATAACAAAAAATATAAACCCAAATTATTCAGGTTGGTATTCAGCATGTATTATCACAGTTAAAAAGTCTTATGCAAGAATTTACTAAGTCAACATTAAGATGCCTTCATTTCACCATTAGTAAGAAACACTATTAAAAAAATTTCAATGAGATTACTATTCTGCTATAAAATTTCTGAGTTACCTAGATTTTATTCTTGATAAATATTTCAACACTGTGAGTACAAATAAAGAAAAAAATCCACAAGCAGCAATCCCTCTGCTCCTCCTTCCTATCACTTACACTTCCAGAGTAACTTTCTTTAATCTTTAGTAAATTTTGTACCTGAATATTTTTTTTCCAAAAGGACCAACATTTTTTTGAATGGCTTCTACAGTATGACTCCCCAAATTGTGCACTATTCTCTTTGTATGAGTGTGTGTGTTTATAGCAGTTTTTACACATAAAACCCAAAACTATACGAAAAGTTCTCATATATCCACAGAAAATGTGCAGTAAGGAAGATGTTGATTTAAGAATGCTGGAGACTACAAACCTATCCATATTGACTGAAAAAAACAAGCAATAAAAATCTCTATAAAAATAATACTACATTTTGTGGTCACATTTAGTGTATTTTCTAGCCAAAGATTTCTTACCTGATGAGATTTTGCCTAAGGATTGTGAGGTCTGAAAGTTTTATATTTGAATCAGCATTGTTCCAAAATAAATACAAAATGGTAATTATTTGGATTTACGAACAGCAAATCTTTACACTCATGACAATGAGCATCTTTAAAGACTGGTCTGTTCTCTACTATTTTTATGAAGTTTCATAACAGCATGTTTAGGTTAGTAACAGTCATAACGTAATGAACTTCTAGAAATTACATATGTAATCTAGTTACAGTCTTTTCCTACAGATCACATTTTTCAGCGAGATAATGAAATAAAGAATTTTTGAGCAATATTTCTGACTGCTCAAAATTATAGTCAACTAAAGTACATGGGCTTAGTGCAACGAAGCATGGGCATTACATTAAGCACATAATTACTCCTTGCAAAATACAAGGAACGAGGTATATTTTTAGAATTTAATTGCCTATTTGCACAATCAGGAAAATACAGAACTTCTCTACAAATCAAACTGCTATGCAAGGTATTCTGTAACAATAACCACAATAGTCAGCTCAAATGAGATCAACTTGTACTTTTACTATATAGATGTTTTCTCTCCCTCAATCAATAGTATTTATTATTTTTCTATTTCAGTGTAATTAATCATCTAGATAAGCTAAACTCTGTCACCAATGAAACCATTTCTAGGGGGAGTAGAACTATTCTTCAGTGCATCTGTTTCTCCAGATGCTTACGCTCACAAAAAAATAGAATTACCTGGGTACACAATCAGCACGAAAAAAGAATCCAAAGCCAGTGTCTGAACAGACTGTTTTGCCAACGGGCTACCACTGCTGTCCATTTTTCTCATACTATGAAATGAAATTTGCAAGCTTCATTGTTCGCTAACAGCCAGCATAGAAAAGAATACCTTTAACTGCAGAATAGAAGCAAAAAAAAAAAGCGAAACAAAATCCCACAACTAAAACTGAGTCTTAATTACAACTGTTAGCTACCGTATAATTTCATATTCGTATATAATCTTCACTACACAAGATTTTATCAGTTGTTATTGTTCTTCTTATATGAAGCACAGCTACTAAGAGTTATCCCTCTGTTACAACCCTCCCAAAACCAAAAGCACCTCTAAGAAGCCAGATTAGAGGTACTGGAAATAACGTGTTCTACAAATCCTCCATTTAAAAAACAAAAAAAACCCAAACAAACAACAACAACAAAAAAACCCAAAACAAAAAACCAACCAAACAAAAAAACCCCCCACCAAACAAAAAACCTTCTGTGTAAGTTTTAAATATTCTTATAACTTCTCAATCTACTTTTCACTTTACTTTTCACAAAGATTTATATTTTCTGTGCTTTCACCAAAGGTAAATTGATTTAGAGGGGGAGTTACATATGGTAACGTTGAATAGAGTATTTGAGGAGGAATTAGAGGATGAAATTACATATCTTTTGGACTGGGTATGAAGAATGCAGACAGAAAAAGAGAGCAGGTAGCACATTATGTTGAAAGAAAGAGCCGTAGGGCTAAGGAAAAAAGTCACCTGCCATATTTCTCCTTCAGTCAAGGAAATTATGCATCCTATATTTGTTCTAAATCATCGATGTTGCTTCAAAGGTCAATCTACTATATAAATATTCTCTCCTAACTTAGGAGAACTTGTAATTCCTCCTAATTTTTACTAGCTCACAAGAAATGAAGTTTCTAAAATTAATGTGTCCTAATATAACATGCTCACGTTCTGACATTTTCATCTTCAGTCCCTTCGGTGAAAAATATTGATTGTTTAATCAGCTATTCAAGGAAGTAACCTCCCAGCTAAGTACAATATGCTTATTTTTGTCACGATTTCAATGAAAATCCTTAAACAGAAAGAAACTATGAAAAATTAGCAATACCCAAATGCTACTGTTCAGGCCCTTTGAACCCCACTAAGTTATTAGCCACAAGTTCCATGGATGCTGTTTGTGAGACTCCCTGCAATAGTAAGTGGTATAACTAAAGCAGTTCCAAACCCTTTTGCTGAACAATTAAAGTCTTGGTTAAAACTCTGAAAAAAAACCCAACCCCTTGTAAGTTTTGATCAAATTTATGAGAAGTTGTTATAACCCTGATGTTAATACCTCGCTTTGTGTAAAGTCCAATTAAAGTCACTTCTGTGGAGCAAAGAAAACTGTGCTGCCTGAGCAAAGATATTGGTGTGTAGCTCTTATTTTTCTCCCAGCTCAAAGTCACTATGAAGTGTTTGCTGAAGGTTCAATTCTGCAACACCTTGAGCCTGATTCAGCTGGAGCTAAATTCAACACAATTGTACTCCTTCCTTAAGTGTTGGATCATATCCCGTCACAAGACAAATTATTCACTATGATTAACACTTGGGAAACAGATCTCTCTGAGTGCCACAAAAAATTTGTACAAAGGACTGAAATACTTTCAAGATGTAAGAAGTAAAACAAAAACAAACAAACAAAAAAAGCAGCTTCAAACAGGACAAAGGTACTGCTGATCAAGTATATTGTACAGATAAAAACTTATTTTTGAGTATTTGTTTTGATTAATCAGAAATACCGATCTGGTATCCCAGAAGATTACAGTTTCCTTACGTCTAACAATGGCAATAAATCATCCATATTTTTAACACAGAAATGGTTTTTAAAAGTGTTGAGTTCCCTGTGCCTCGGTCACAAAGGTTCAGAATTTTTCTGCATTTAAATTAAGATCTTTGTCATTTCCAGCTTTCTGCAGGAATCTTTTCTCATAGGTCAGATTAAGATGTTTCTAGTGTGCCAGAATCATCATCTCTGTTTGTTTGTTTGTTTAAATGAGCATCCCTGTAGGGATTCTCTAAAATGCCAGAGTATAAAACAGTTTATTTCTGTCCTTTGACTGGAGCAGGGCAGCTTGAAAATTCCTAAATTCAATCATAACTAGCAATTCTCTTCCTGCAGGGATTCCCACAGTTCCTGTATTCCTTGATTTCACTTCATTTTTAAGCTGTTACAGATACTATTTTATGAACCGATATATCTTCACAAATATTTTACATGTATTTTGCAGATTGAATCCTCCTCTCTCACTCAATCTCGGCAGTTTCTCACATCTTTTTGCATATCTGTTTGTTCAGCTTCCCAAATACACTTTTGAACTATTTAACTGGAAAAAACCCCAAATACCACACCTCGCAATGGACTAGACCACGACGTAACTCACACCATATAAATCACGGATAATGATACCAAAATTATTGCAGTGAAACCGATATAAATTCAGTTAGATAGAAATGGACTCTCTTCATATACTTTGATTTCGTTACTCTGCTTGCTTTTTTAAGGCTTGCCTGTTAGCTGATGGTTCAAATCATACTTTGCTGCTGACTTGTCTTTCAAGAAATGAGCCTGCCTCCTTTACTTGCTTTTGTTGTGCGTTTTCATTCCTCTGTCAGCCTATTAAGCACGCTGTAATTACTCATATTTTTTGAACGTACTTTCAGCAGTGGGTAGCGATGTACTGACAAAGCGGAGCCTGGAGCTGGCAGCGAGTGCACGAGCGGGAGAAGCAGGGCTGAAAATCCCGACTGAGGGAGCCTCCTTCAAGGGCAGGGCTCTGCTCAACCCGCTGATTTTCGGTACCGGTCACGAAGCTACAACATAACCGGTGTGCTTACTCCAAACGCCCCGCTCAGAACCAAAGACTTCATGTCTGGTCTGAAATGGTCAGCACACTAAGAGGTACTAGTAATAAAAAAAAAAAAAAAAAAAAAAAAAAAGAGGGGCTCCACAGAATCCCGGGTTAAAACC
>VXBL01000556.1:252797-279914 GCA_013400195.1 Aramus guarauna
GAGAGGGGCTCACAGCATCCAGCGTTATAGCCCGGTCCAAAGCAGCTCTGGTTTTGGACTCAGGGTCACAGTTGCTCCAGCAGTGCTTCTCCCCCTGCTTAATCACCACGCCTCAGATAACCACCCGCGTCTCAGGGGATGAATCTCCATTTGTGAAGCAATAGGAATCTTTCCAACGACACAAACAGGCACTGGATCAGCCCCTTAATGAGGGAAACTACTACAATTGCTAAAAACATACTACGTTCTAAATGAAAGCACTCTAAATCAAGGTATATTTTCTGCCTTGCAAAGGACTTGCTCAAACTTGTGTAAATCAGCACAGTCCTTGGCTTACACTATTTTAATAAGACCCATGTGTATTAAACCAGATTATATGACACATGTTAAGGCTCATGTTTGATATCAAATTAAGTATCCGGATGATTTATGGAAAAGAGTTCACCTCCCTTTCCCCCACGTGAGATTTAAGACTAATCTTCAACCAGATCTTCCAACACTTGCTGCATTTAGGCCTTCCCCACTTGAAACCTTCAATGTTGTTTTTATTATCACAAGAGACCGATACCCAGCCTAGCATCTGTTGTTATTCCCTTGCCTTCTCTCCCTGGGAGAATGTATGAACCTCGCATATATCACTGTGATTACTGGATGCTGCTAAATTCCGAGAAAAAAGAAGCATTGCTTTCCTTTGCCTCATAGAAGGATTTGATTGCACTATTACTCTATGCACTAATGTGCTGCTTGGCTATAAAGGGAATTGTTGAGTAGTTTCTTTTTAAAAAAACACAGCAATAAAACCCCCACAAGTTCCATAAAGTAAACGAACACCCACCATTAGCTCTTACCCACAAGGATCAGCATGACAGCTGTATTGATAATGACAGACATTTGGCTGGAATCACTTTGGGAGGCAAAAGTGTGAGTTACATCTCCCTCTCTCCACCAAGATGCTGTGCATTAGCATCTGTTACCGAAAGCACAGGCAGGTGATGCTACAGGTCATTCACCCCCTCTTGTCATTTCCACTGATGGAGAAGCTTCACAGGTCACCAGGGATATTATCAGAAATGATCTCCACAGGCTGAACAGGAATTCACTACTTCACCAGATAAACCTTAGCCTTCCTGTTTTACTCTTTCCATGTAATCAGTGCCGTGCTTTGAAGTGCACTTACCCGTTGTGACCCTAAAAACTCATTTCCATTTGTTCTTCTTTTGGATGCTGCAATAACCTAATTCCTAACACCTTTACTTAGGGCTTCCCATTGTAAATTCCAGCCCCAGCCCCTACACCCTTACATCTTCTTTTTACAACATTAACCCCAGTGCTTTTTAAAAAAAAAAAACAACAACAAACAAACATGTCTGTAGGTATTTAGCCAATACCCTAATGAAATCTTATTTTGGTTTAACAACATATGCCCATTTGGTTCTCCACTGCTTATCATTTCCCTTCAGTGTGGAAACCAGCCTGGTGAGGACCCTGGTGCATAACTTTCCTTCTTCCTTGGACCGTGGTATAAATGGGTACAGACAGGTATGGCACAAGCTCCCGTAGGCAATGATCCTATCCAGAGAAAATAGTTTCAAAACAATAAATACATCTGAATATAAATACATCTTCAGGCTTGTGTGATGAATTTGAATCAATACACAGACCTGGCATTAATTAACCACGTGTTATTAGTTTCAACAGACCCAGTTCTAAGCACCTGCCAGCAAACTCTATTTCTACTCATTTTCTGAGCTATTACAGGCTAAAAAAAGGTGTTCCAGTAAGATTTACTGCCTGAATAACCAGGCTGCACTGAAACCTTGGTATTTACACAGGGTTTCAGTATAGGCATATCACAAGGCTCATATCCCTCTTTTACAGATGGCTCTTCCAAAATAATCTGACAAGGGTCAAGTTGCTTGCATGCTGAGACCACTCGCTGTCCTGTAGACAAATATTCTTTTATTACTCTCCTCTACTGTGTACATTTTTCCTCATTGTATGCGAAGATGATAAATTTTTAAGATCACAGACTGTCTTTTTGTTCTGCATTTTGCTGTTCTTCCAGCAATGGGAACACACTGAGTAACTAGGATGTACAGGCCAAACAAATTACCGATAAATGGAAAATTCAAATTACTTGACTAAAAACACATAGAGAAACCCCAGTGAAAAGGTTGTGACAGCAAAACACCTTTAGCTGTGTGGTATATGTACATAAACTGCTTGTTTCCTCAATGCACGTCAGAGATTTGCCTCCTCTATCCAGTATCTCAGACTGAATTGGTCACAGAGTGCTTGTATGGAAGTTGTCTACTCCATGAGATATCAGTAGCCTTTCGACCTATGGAATCACTTAAAGTGGAATCCTGAACCTTTAGGTTTATCTGCTCTACAACTTCTATAAATATGTTCACTTAAAAAAAGTAAGAAACAGCCCAACAAAATTTTAAGAACATTCATTATGTGAGTTTTGCTTGCCTATCTCCATTAAAAGCAGCTGCACAGTTAAATACCGTCCATTTCTGGTCCTGCCTTCCATTCAACAGACAAAGCCTTTTTAGAACAATGTTCTGTTACTGATAACAATTTTATTCTATATGCTTTACTGATAAGACTTTAAACAGAGGATGACAGTGCGTATTACAGGCAATATATCCAAAGAATTACAGATGACATTTTATCTGTTCACAGAGTGCTATGCACATTTCTTTAAACTACCTTTCAGAATCTAGTCGTCATCATCTAAGTATTTTTTAAAATCTTATTTTAATGAAACACATTTAGAAGCTCATTTTAATGAAACACATTTTACCTTCGCATGCAGTGAAATAAAGTAGGGGGTTGCCGTACTGCGTGCTCCCCTTAAAGGAATCAAAGGCAGAAGACAGTTTCACCACAAAAGCAGTAAAACCACCTGCACTTCCAGTTCTCTATCTCATCCCTCTTTCATTTCCTCTGCCTGACAGCAGGCCACTTTATGTGCCCCCCCTAGATGAAAAATAAAGGTAAACTGTTCTCATCCTTTGAGATCAAGACTTAATTTTGCGTATACTCCTACGCACTGGACTTTCAAAGCCCGATCGGCTAACAGAAGGTCGCCCTTTGCACTGATGTCCTTCTAGCAAACTGGGTAGCAATCAACCTATATTTTAAATATTTTAAAATATATATATTTTATATATTTTAAAAGCATAGTCGTGGCTATGATGAAGCCACCTTTCTCCTAGCAAGCCTGTCAGCCATGGAAGAGCTCCTGACTGCATCTCCTCCATGAGAGGTGCAATGGTAAGAAAGGTGACTGTCCTTGTCAGTTGGAAACCTCATACTTATGCTCCCAACCAACACACAAACGCAAGAAAGATGAGTATGACAGCAGGTTCTAACTCTGCAAATGCTTTAGCGCATGTCTAACTAACCAAAGGCAACTACTCAAGTTTTCACGGGATATTTAAAAGATAAAAATAATGAAAATGTTTCCAAACAAGTCCAACATCAAGCAGAAAAATTCTGTTAATGCTCTTGTAAAAAGCTTTTTTTACAAACACTTGGTAAAACCAGAGCATTGCCCTCACTTCCATTACTTCTATACTGAAATGTCTGCAACGAATGAACCTCTGCTTCTTAAAAAGTGAATCACAAGTTACGAAGATCTACTAAAAGACAAACCTTAATCAATGAATAAGAAGTGAGAAGAGATACAAGGATGACAAATAGGAACTTCACAATGCAATAAAAAAAAGACACATTCTTACATTGCTGAGACAGGACTTCCACAAAGAGTGCACAATGTTATCATGGATTTAAATAGGAACAAGATCAGACTAACATGCAGAATTTTTACAGATCCAACCCTCTACAGAAATTTCATGAAAATTATTTCCTTCCTGGGCAGAAAAGCAATCTCTGGTAAACTGTATACAGCACGTCTCAATTTGGGACAGTTCTCTGGTATAATCTTTATCTCCAGTCATAAAAGATGGATAGATCTTATTTATGAAGGTCACTATATTTATTATACCCATACTTTATAATATGCACCCATTAGGTTTTACAGCAAGAATATTATAACTCCACCCAACCTTCATTATAAAGTCTTCAGTTTCTCTTATTGTAGGTCCAGAGGACCTAATCAAACTTCAGGAAAGAAAGTTATCAGATGAGTTCTGTAAAGAATTAAAAAAAACCCAACCCAAACATCCAAAAGCTCAGTGCTGAACACACCAAATGAACTAAATAATGGGAAACACATTTACAATGTCCTTTAATGGTAAGCCTATCCAATTTGTGATTTAAGAGGTCAAACTATTGGTTATTTTTGCATTCCTAGTAATTTAAGCAGCAGCAGACTGGGAAATGTGCGCTCGCAGGCCTTATAAAACTGCCTTCCTTATTTTGAATAATAGACATCTATTGTAAAAAGCTTACTAGTGGAAAAGCTCCCCTCCATGTTTACGTACTTTGGCCGGAGACCCCACTGCCCATGAGGCTCGCAACGAAGAATGAGCATTTAAAGAGACAAAAGAAATCAGCCACAGAAAATCCTGCCACCCATGTGTCCGGAAAATATGAAACGCTCCAAGAGTTGGGACAACAAGAATTGCTGACACCAGATGGTAACGTTCCCTGAGAGAGTACCGCAGCAGCATGATCTTATGCTGAGAAGGAGGGTTTTTCACAAAGGCCTGAGGCTAAGCCTAATAATCGGGCAAGCAAGAGGAAGGAAAGGCCAAGATGGGAACACAGCTACAGCTCTCAGCTGGGGCACCCCCACACTTCTGCCCCCGTCGCACCAGCACAGGCTCCAGCCAGCCCACCCGCAGAAACCATCATCCTGGTTTTACCCAGCTTCAAGACTATTTTATAAGACTTCAGGGCTGTTACATTGACTTCAGTGTATTATGCCCTTCTATGTAAAAGAATAAATTGAGGCAAATCACAACACATCTATAAAATAAATTAAATTTTTAAAGCGTATGAAATGCTTGATTACTTTCCCTACTCAAGGAGGACTACAAAATAACTTAGACAATAAACAAGCACACACGCTATGTTCTAAAAAGGTAGTTGCAGACCTGAGGAAAAACTTGCACAAATCACTTAGCTTCAGGGAATGGAAGTTGACTGGGGAAATCAAAGAGCAATCAACAGTTTTTATTCACCTTTCCCTTGTCAGTTCAGGGACACAGCAAGTGTTTAATAATTTCAGAATTTGGTCACACAACATTATCATTCAATGAACAGTGCTAGCTGGAACATATCTAATTAAATTTCATTTAGTCACAGCCAAATTGGACATTGCTCATTTGAGGTTTTAGATTCCAGCATGAGTGGAATATAATAGGCTGGTGGTTAGGACGCTAACTTGAGGAGTGGAACAGCAAATTTCAGCTCCATGTGCTGCCTGCTGAGGGCTGATCCGGCTTCTGAAGCAGCAATCTGCCTGGAGTTTGCCAGAAGAAGCAGCACGAGGACATGGAGCTATGTTCACCCTGTATCTATACAGCTACACATGGAAACTCAGGTTTTTTTCTTCAAAAAATAAAGCAAATGGATTCTGTGTTCATCTTATGTAATTTCCAGTTCAAGTATCAAGATTACTTTAATGGTTGACAAAGATGAAATTTGAACACAAGGTACTTTTAACAAGTTCAGAATCACCCAGGCTCTGAAATCACGTTAGCAATTCTGTCCATGACAGGTAAGCCAAAACACAGCCCATGTTTTCACCTGCTTGGGGCAAGAGGAGAGGCAAATATCAGTACATCCTTAACTCAAACGCCAAGGCTGGTATTGCCTTCTGCACACTTTAAATCAGGATCAAAAAGGCGCTACCCTTCAGTGAGCCACTTCTCACTTTTCTGCTTTAACCTTGACCTCCATCATCAACCCTGACCTCTGAGACCAGACTGTGCACACTGTTTAGTTTCTTCCAAACTTATTAGCTCATCTAACGATACCTCCCCCTAATAAAGTCAGACTTGCTAAAAGGCAAAAGCTAAACCAAACCAAATGCCAAACCTGAATACTCTCCTAGGTGAACTCACATGGCTGTCTGCGGGGATCTGTAACTGAGAATGGTGGGGAACACCTGTTTGGGTTCTGATTCTTTCCATTTTGGTACATTACGTAGATGCTGAGCCTGCCAGCAGAGAAAAACCTGTGATGATATGCAGCCATTGCTTTTCCAGGGGCTGAATCAGGAATATCTCTTTCCTTGACTTTTCCTTTAAGCCTAACCAGAAAGCCAAGCAAGATGACTTTCCAATTGCTGTGTTCATCAGGTAAACATTAATAAAGTACGTAAAGGATTTTCATAGCTAAACAGAAGATATTTCATAAGTATTTTATGCTTTTTTTTTCCCCATAATACTATTTTTTTGTGTGGATGTGGGTGCATTGGTCTCAGATCCAGGCAACAAAGAGATTTCCCAAAGTGGTTAAACAATCTGTCGTGATGTAGAGAGATGTTAATTTAATGGACACAAAATAACCTAAAGAGATTATGAGTTTATAAATCCTTAAACTACTGATATCTGAAGTAGATTTCCTTGTTATACAGAAAGTGTGGATAGAGACTGTGTGTGAATAATGGCAAAATTGTATTAAGGCAAAAGAAAAAAAGTGTTCACCTGCTGTGGTTTGCTGCACAAGCTGTCCTTAGTGTAAAAGCCCACGTCTAGGAAACATGGTCTGGCCTTAAACTTTCTGTAGACTAAACTGCACCAGTTCTTTTCTGTGACTCCAAAGGGAAAGGAGACTTAATTCTTTCTCTTCCGTGCAGCCCTGGCTGGGCTGAGTCAAGCACCGGTGGGAAATAAGCTGAGGTTATACCCGCTATTTCCAATCACAAGGACAGCAGGCAGGAGGCTGAGAGACCCAAGTTTTGTATCGACTACTGATTCACCGGTGAAGCAGGGCGCAAAGTCAATGTATCAACTGCTCCAGGATAGGCAGAAATAGAAATATGCACCATGCCTGCTCAGTGGAGAGCTGACCATCATTTTGTGCTCTCAGTACACCTGATCTGTTCCAGTTCCCCTGACCCCACAAAAATTTACAGTCTAACCCAGCAGAACTTCAGTGAAGACAACTTTCTGCAAGCTGCATCTGCAAAAATGAAATTAGCAGCAATATATCCTTTGCCTCAAAGGACTGTGCTGAGTCTTCGTTAGTCGACTTTGTACAGGGTTAGAGATCACTGGATAGGAGCTCTGCACAAGCGCAAGGCGTTACGACATTACATACTGCAAAACTTTCTAGAGCTACAATTTTTGTGGTAGCCTGGGGATTGTCATGGTCAGAATCAATTATGTCACTCTGTACTTTTGGTTACTAAGTAAAATAAACAGATCAAACTATTTGGTTTTAGTAAGGTACGTAAGTTTTACTAGCCTTTTAGTTCACCCCTTACTTGCTGTCCCTCTCTCTTCTGCTGTCCTCACTTAGGATCAGAGATCCTTTCAGGCTGGAAAGGACTTTGGGAGGTAATCGATCCAGCCCATCCTGCCACACAAAGCAGTCCCAAGCCTGAATTCACACCACATTTCCCAAGTCTTTCTCCAACCCTGCCTCCTCCAAGGATGAGGATAACACGGCATCTCTGGTGCAATGCTTGACCGTCAGTGAAAAATGGTTTTCTGTGTCAAACGGGATCCTGCCCCGTTTCAATTCATGCCCACTGTCTGTCCTCCTCCTGCCGTGCACTTCCTTACAGAGGCTGGTGGCATTTCCTCAATAGCTTCCTTGTAGGGTCCTCCAGGGCTGCCTATCCCCCAGGCTGAACAAGCCCAGGTCCCCAGATGCCACCCCAAGGGCACCTGCCCCAGTGCCCCCATCATCCTGGTGGCCCTCAGCTGAACTCGCCCTAGTCTGTTCACATCTCTTTTTCTCCTGAAGCCCCAAAGCAGCACGCAGTACTCCAGATGTGGTCTAACGAGTGCTGAGTAAAGTTTTCTTTTTCAATCTCTGCCTCAAAAACAATCTAACATTTCCAGCATTGATGGTTACTAGCTTCAAAGTAAGAATCACAGAGAACAACTGCAAAAAATTCCCACTGAAACAGTTTAAAATATTTCAGCCCTTTAATGAACTTACCCCCAGAGAACTGTTTCAAACTCAATAGGCTGAATTTCAGCAAGATATTATTTGGAGTTAATACGTTTGGTTTTTTTCAAAAACAAAAAAAACCCCAACAACAAAACCCAAACCTTGCTCTAAAGCCTGCTTGTTTCTCTGTACACAAGTGCACACAGAGCTATGCCGTGAGCGGTGGAGCCACCTTTAGAGTGTCCTTCTGACCAACGCGCGCGCCCTTTGCCAAGTTTACCAGCTAGAACTAGAAGAACTTCTGCCTGTCCTGATCCGTGAGCAGCGTTAGTCAGTCGCCATTTCTAAAGGAATTTCTCATCGCCTGATTTATGGTTTTCCTCCAGGGCAGACTTCCACAATTGACTTTGGGTTTGGGCCTACAATCTGACATATGTTAAACATTACCTAATTTTCAGGTGTTGTGGGGTAAAAGGACTGTTGCAGATAATTACTTTTTTGGATTTGTGACTGAAGTTATTTTTAATAAGACTTTGATTTCTCAGCATTTCAGACTATTTGTTTTCATTACACTTGTAATAAATTTCTGGCAACTGTGCACACCTTCCCCTACATGACAGGAAAATTACGAATGGCTTGATCATACAGAATGGTTTGTTAATTAGTATCATGGATCGCTTATTTTAATCCTAAGGCTTAGCTGAACTATATGTTGGCACAGTGAACAAAGGGAACAAACATGTCTGAAAGTAGTAGTTAAGTTATTTATTTAGTTTTAATATAAGCTGAAATTAAATCCTTGTCTGTTCCCTGGACATGATTTTAGAACTAATCAGATTGGGATGCAATTGTGAATTAGAAGAGACTGTAAACACCTAACCGTCATTGATTTTAAAGAGTATTAGATACCTTTTACAATTCCACCTGAGCCTTCTTGCTCAATATCTCAGAGTATCTTTTTAATTACATTAGATCCATTTATAAAAGTCATTTATAATGGCAAGGATAGAAAAGGGTTGCAATAACATGTTGTCACACTGATACCTCTACACAGCAGCCCCTTTCCCTTGCTGAATTACAAATGCACATTAAAATTTCCTGCCATTTAAAAATAATCATTAGTAGGAATATAGGGAATAGTCTTACTATCCAGAGACTCTGCCTCCTGACTTGTCTGGGCTTCAGTACAGCAGTTTCCATCTACTCTGCCAGACTGCCTGGTTGTCAGCAGAACAAAAGTTTGACAGTTCTGCTTTCATTTTTTATCTCCAGTAGGTTCTCAGAAGATCACCCTCCCCAGCAGTTCAGGCAGCAGCTGAATTGGTCATTTTAACAAAAGCAAATAATGCATTTTACCTTAATTCGATCTTGAAAAGATTCAATCTTGAATTCGGCTTTGGAACAACAGAATTAATTTTTCTGGGTGTTTTTGTTTGGGGTTTTTTGTGGGTTTGTTTTTGTTTTGTTTTTCCTTGAGAAACCAGGTTGGAAGGTAAGAAATGAGGAAAATACGGAGGACTTCAAATCAGAAGTCATAAGTTTAACAAAGAATCTCTACTAAAAGGATCTTCTAATAAGAAGTGTTAGGCAACATTAAGCATAACAGGTTATTTCCTCTTTACCTACTCAAAACAAAATAGAGGAGCAGGAAACTGGCTATTTAGCCTATTTGCATTTTGGGTTGTTTTTTTCCTTGAGATTCTGCATCTTTCCTTCCCTTGAATCCTCAATACCTGCAGGATCCAAAGAAACGAAGCTTTCTTTGATACACTAGATTTCATATATGACTGATAAGGAAAAGTAACTTAAAAAAAAATAAAAATCATTTTCTCATGTAGTTATTGTCTTGTGAGCAGCAAGTGGCCATGAGCAGCCTATCTGAAAGGCAGACACATCTCCCTACTACTGTTATCACACTAGGAATTTCAGGAGCTGAATTCTTTTGTACCATTTGAAACTGCCAGATTTGTTTCCTAGGTGCTAGGAACCAGCGATGAATTTTGATCATCAAAAAGCAGTTTAGCATGCCACAGGGTGCGTTCTATTGCTTTACTAGGGACACACCTGGAAAGCGCTTTTTGCCTTAACTACAAAAAAAAAAAAAACAAACCACCCTTAAAATTTTGCCTTTAACTTAAAAAAAACTAGTGTACTGCATAGGGTAATGCTCTATCTAGCATTAGTTTCATTGGCTGTACAACATTTAAATTTTTAATGACATTTTCTAGAGCCACGCGAGGGAACAAGATATTGGGAATGCTTGGTATTACCCTCCAGATTAAACAGTGTTATCCATTGGCATTGCAAGTTTTTCTGGGAGCTGTGAGAGCTAACAAAGGGCTACATACATTCAACAATAAGGTATCTAATCTGATGTTTGTACAAATAGAAATTACACAGTCAAACCAAAGAATGTGTCAGTCATAACACCGGAAACATAACAAGTTTACTTTTTAATTCACTGCACATGAAACCTCTTTAAAGTGTGTTTCATATCACTGCTTCTCATCCCAATTATCAAAAAGTCTTTCTTTCCCTATTCACTAAAATCATGAAAAGTAAAAGCAAAACTGCAGGTGTTTGCCAAAGAAGTTACTTCATTGTGGATATCAGTTCAGTTTCAAAGTTAATATTTACTTTGGCTTGCCTTGGGCTTTTGTTTTTATTTTTTCCCCTGACCATTTAAGACGGGCTTGTACAGAGTCACCTCAAAACAGCATGCAACGCTGGTTTTAAACTACAATGGAAAAAAGAAAACCCCATCAATGGTAATTAGGTTTGCTTTGTAAAGAGCTTTCAAGATTTTCTTCCCCTCCTTCTCCCAGACCAATTCTTGGGAGCTCTGATGGTACAGCTGGCTGTTAGCTTCAGCTACATATTAAGAAGTTTAAGCTAAAGAAAACTCCTTGAATGACAATTACAAGGTGATTGTAGGGTGAGCAGATTTTGTATGTTTGCTTCTATGGTGTGGGAAATGATTAACAGAAAGAGAGTGTAAAAACATACAAAACCACAAAACATTCATCTGTGTCTCTCTAACTGAAAAATGTTTGGATTTTTTGCTTTCACTTTTTAATTCCACGGCCCATTTGACAGTCACAGCATTCAGAAATTATCAGCAGCACTAACACGCCACTGGTAATAGTTTTGTGGCTTCTGGAAAACCACAAATTTTCTTATTTTTAAAATAAAATCACCAATTTATCAACTTTAAATGGGTCAGTCACCTGCTAAACCACCAATGTAACATTAAGACTAATGAATTGCCCTTCATGTCCCTTAAAAAGGTCAATTGATTGGATACTATTGGTACGCATAAATGTCTTCAGAGTAGATGAAACATCGGGTGAAACCACAGACAGGGCTGGGAAGAAGCAGGTATAGCTACATATAGGGTATGTCAGATACCTAATTTGGATAAGGTCTTTTGATCACACTGCTGCTTTGTGATCACACAAACCCCCCCCCATCTTCCTGCATCATCACCAGAAATATTGTATTTAGTCATTAACCCTTTGCCTATCAGGTGGCATTTCCTGATGAAGGAGCGTTAATGGCTCTCACATTAACACATGCAGCGAGCACCCATGAGTGATGGGTTAGGAGAGGGTTAAAACAATTTCGTTATGCATATGGTTCCTGTCTCGGCTGTGAGATCAGTTATAGGTCCCTGGCCAAAGATAACAGCTAAAATATAACAGATGCTGGCGCTTCCACAGCTGAGGTGAAGTATTTCCTTTCATCCTCACTAGTCACTGATAATGTCCCAATTCTCTATTCACTGGAAACGTCAAGGGCACGAGCAGGTTATTACAACGTGAAATGAATGGACTGTTTAAATGGAGCCCACGCCTGCGTGCGGTGTGATGTTTCTCCAGTCCTGAGAGATTAAAACTCAGAGGGGGGGAAGACAATGCTGCGCTCGCCAAGGTGGTCGGTGGGTGCTGGATGCTGGGGTCCTTCTAATAGGGTACCGGGGTGGGAAGAGGGGGTCAGCTGTCAGCATCCAGGCCTTCCTGACGAAGCCGTCCGTGCAGGGCTGATGGGCAAATACTTCCTCCCTGTGGCTATTGCCAGCCCGTCCTGGCCAGTCACTTTTTCAGCCCAGCCAAAACACAAGTATTCAAGTAAGTCGCCGCTCCGCATGGACTTAAATACTCTAAGAGGAACTAAACCAGCTTCGCAGAATTTGTACTTTCCTAAATATTTCCAATATTTGATAACATTAGCTAATGCTCATTCATAGTTAGCATTTTTACAGTCATTTGAATACATCTTAACCTGTAGGATTGTGTGTTGTTTCTGTGCTTTAAACACAACCATAAAATGTTTACACATCTGAAACCTGGTCTATATAAAATGTTTTCCAAGCAAAGTTAATGAGCTAAGGGATGTATTATGCCAGCAGTTAGTTATATCGGCAATCAAGTTGCTCTTCACCACTATAACTGAAATAACTTTACAAGATACAGCGCTGGCACTAGCAGTAAATGCTTGGTCCCATTAAAAAAAAAAAAGCCAAATACTCAGTATGCATATATAAATATATTCATACATCAGGGGAGTTGGGATATACATAGCTGCACAAATTTGGAGAGCGACTTTTTTGCTGCTTTCCTGCACATTTGTTTGTATAAGGCCAGCTAGTCCTTCCTTTCCCCTTCCATGAAAGGAACCAAATCATGGTAACGTTGCTACACCATTACGGGGAAAAAAAAAATAGAAATTAAGTCACGTACAAGATGGTCCATAGTAAATGAAGATGGAATGGGTATGTGCATTTCTGTAGTAACGATATCCCAGGAAAATGTGGTTTTCAGTTATGCTCACACATGCAGCTCTAGAATGCGATCATACAGAGCTGCTATGTCAGGAATCAAGATGCCACAAGAACACTGAGGTAAATAACATTTAAGTAAAAATCACTTAAAGAGAAAAAGGAGAGTATCAAGAAAGAAGTAGAAAATAACAGGTTGTGGCGTCTATTTTCCTTGTATCAATGAAAGTGCATTTTTGGAAGAAATGCACAGATTTAAAAGCCTAGATTTCAGCCTCAAGTATTTTCCACACTGAAATCACCTTGCCAAAAGCCACAGAGATGCAACGGCAACGTGTACAATTCTGGAATGCTCAGTACCATCTGGCCACAGGTTTGTTCTGTATGCATCTCAAGTTCTGTTTTTGTTAAACATGCATCTTGATTGCTAACCCAAATCCACAGAAATATTCTATATCCAGATAAATCAAACAAAATAATAAGACCATGAAAAGTCACTTTAAAAAAAAAATAATCAGGAAAGTCTAACATTCACTAAAACTAAGAAAATATTATATCGAATGTAATGCTCTATTAGTTGGAAAGGGTTGTATGAGCTACAGATCAAGATGGATCTGTATGAATATTCGTTGTCCTTATGCTTTCATTGGGACTACCTGTGTACAGAAGCTCCAGCCAGCATAAAACGTAGCTATCTACTTTGGTAACTGACTCCCAAAGACCAACATTTCCAATGGAAAAACATTCATTCAGCCTTAAAACTCTTGCTGACAGAAGTTTGTTTTTCCAAGTAATGGACATATTTCTGCAAAAAACTATCAGTTTTCTATGGGAAAATACCGATAGGTCAAGTAGAAAGCATAGCAAATGAAAACCTAGAAGCAAATCTATATTGGTAAAATATTAGCTTTTGTTCATATATATGTAACTGTGCCTTGTGGAAGTCACCAGCCACATTCCTTTCCAGCCTGGGCTGCATCTCTCATGATACATCTGTTCTCCTCACCAAGAAGAGAGGCCATGATTTGTCATGAATCCATAGAGGAGAAGGACAGCACGAGACAGCCAAAGTACATTTTTCCCCTTGTGAATTGGACATTATTTCAGAAAAGATCTATTAGTAAAAACTTTAATTATTCTCAGCTTTGTTGCTTTATTTTCTCTTTTGGCAATAAAATTACAAACTTCATTTTTGGACAGTTTGAGTTACTTTTTATAGTTCTAGGTTGATTCTGTTGGAGGCCAGAATATGTGAGCTGAAGGAAATTTTAGTTCAGAAGAGTAAAATTTCACTTTTCAGGAAAAGATTACCTTTTAAGTTACTCATCAGAATTTAATCTGCAGAACAGGAAATCTGTTTAAAACCTTAGAATTTCTTAAAACCGTATCAAAATAAAAGGAGGAGGACAGGAAAGAAAGAGAAGTGAATATTAATGCCAAAGGCTAAATATAATATCAAAAGCAAATAAGGTCAGAAAGATGTGGGGTTTTTACTTCAATATTCAAGCCAGCATCTAGAAAAGAAGTAGTTGTAAGCCATTATGTTTGTGAATAACTATTTTAAAGGAAAATCTCTATTTGAATAGCTGCACTGAGGTTTACCTGAATCTGTAGGAGAAACTAAGCTCTGAAAAGCAAACTTTAGCTACCTATTTTGATGAATTTTACCTAAGATGACCAATGACACAAAAGTCAGCATTCTTATTTAATTCTTTACCAGAGCAAGGCAAGATAACAACCCTTGCAGGTGTAACGATGCTGTTATATACGAGGCCATGCAGGCTGTTATGTGACATATATAATTACCGTGCCGCTGCAGGATATTTTGTTGATAGCATCCAGCTATCAGAAAGGGAACGGTATTTAGGAATTGCTCAGAGGAGGTGACAATGACGTAACATTTTGCTTTCTAACAGACTGAGCTAATCTGAGGAAGTTGAACACCTGCAAGTCCGGAGTTGGCACCTGAAACAGTAGGTATTTCAGCGTGAAAGGAACACTGAACTGTCTTTTCAACCACTCTGTTAATGACTATTATCTACCGATCAAATACTTGCCCAATAATTGCACCAGAATATTGAACTACATGACATCCTTGCAAACACCAACACAGTAATACCTAATTCTTCATCAGTGGCAATCGCTGACAGGCAAAAATGCAAAGTCTTGAATGCAAAGCATCTTTGCCATGTTCCTAATGACACCTCTTCTTTCCCCTTTGAGGGCCAGCTTGTTAGAATTTGGATCTCACATTGTCATTAGGCTCACTGAACGTATTCGAAAGTGCTCCTTGCTACTGTTCTTGAGTACTTATGGAACCTCAAGTAAAATCATCTCTTTTCCAAAACTGGGAGAACAACTGGAGGTCTCCTAGATTTATTTTTGATAGAAGTCTGCTGTAGCAGACAGAGATGAACTGTCTTCCCCCTCCTTTTTTTTTTTTTTTTAAGCAACATGTGTTAAAGGTATTATTTTATAAAATATATGTTTATTACACAGTTATCTCAGCCTGAAGGCTTATGGCTTTCCAGCATGTATAAAACAGTACATAACTGTAATCCATAGAGACTCTGGGTTTATTTAAGTCTCTTGACTCTCAGCAAAAATACCAAAATAGCATAAAGTAAATAGAAGGCTGCATGAATATAATAATCTTAAAAATAAACAAACACGCCTGGTAAGTAAGCAGAGAACAGCACTGTTGTCTAATTTAAGTTCCAAAGCTTACTATCTCTGTCCAGATACTGGTAAGAGCTATTCACATAGTTGTAAACTTACTAGTTTCAACCATGCTTTCTGAATAAATCATGTAACCATATAAAGATATTTTAATAGCCAGATGTACTTTGGTTCTTCAATCATCTGATGTAGTAAGAAACATCTGGTAAGGAACCTGTCCAGAGAAGTACAACTTGCCTCCCCATAACAAACTTACGTACACACATGTACAAAAAGATACCTTCCAGCCTCAAATATGCAGGCCTACCTCTAAGTATTACATCTCCTCATGTTTAATGACTCTCTGTGGTTCGATATTTAACTCTTTTAGCATTTAGTCATATGGGCAAGTGCATGTGCTTTTGTATTCAGCAAACTACCATTAGGAATAAATGATAAAGAATGATATTCTTTACTGATTGTATCTCAACCAAACACTCGGTCAAGGAACCAAAACAGATGTCAGCTTCTGAATCTCAGGAGGTGGATGGAGGGGGGAACCTTCTGCAACACTTGCACAAGGAGCTTTCGGCGCTCCCATTGTTGAAGCTGATGTACACAGAGAGTTAAATGCTGTATTTGCAAGAATAATTCCATTGCATCCAATTTTACTCCTCTGCACAAACCATTAGTGTTTTCCCATGAAAACGAGAATGTAACTCAAAAAAAAGTTGGGAAGTTGGTGGAAAATCTGACAGTCTTTTGAAAAGAGATTTGGCAGCTTGGACAAAACTATACCACTTCATCGTGAATGAAAATATGAGAGATGATCACTGAAATGTAATTTATCCAAACTAATTTTCACCAGTTTAACAACTGGGTCCACTCTTCTTCAGAAAAATCACCACTGAGTATTGAGCATTAACAGTATCACCATTGCGTTAACAAGCAAAAACATTATTATATTTGTCACTGAAAACTGTAAAGTTTATAGTGACAGAGATGACTTCAATTTGTGGTTTTACTGCTATAACAGGTAACTTCCCTGGTGGCCATTTATTTACAGGAATTCTTATTTTGTTCACTTGAATTATGATAAGATGTTTTCTGTTGGGTTGTTTTGTTTTTTTTGTTCGGTTGGTGGGTTTTTTTATCAATCCCTGGAAGGCAGGATCAGTATACTTGCAGTATTTCCTTTATTTGCATACATTGCACTGATGCAACTCTCTTTGGATCTTTATGAATAAACAATTGTTTTTCAAAGAATACTTAGTTATTGCCAAGCTGATAATTCCAGGCAACTACTAAAGAACCCCAGATACACAATGGAAATAATTTCTCTTAATTTTTCAGTAGAAGTTCATCACTTGTTACTAAGACTTAACAGACTGATGTTCCCTGTTAAATGACTGAGAGCAAAGACTGTTCAGCCTTAGGACAAAGAACTGCTGTGCCCCTTAATAAACACTTCAGTAGTAAATTGTGGGGTATGATGACTAGACCAGATGATGCAAAAGCTACGATGCAGATTTTATTTTTGTAAAGGGTATCAGAGAAACTAAACCAGGAGAAGGTAGCCAAGTGGGTTTTAGTACTTATTTTATAGTCCGAATAACAGAGACTTTTTCCTGCTGCACAGTAAACTAAAGGAAACTCTTCTAAATATTTTGCATATTTTTTCTCCACTCACGCAGTAGTTACTATCATATTGCCACTGGATATTGAAGTTTAATATGGAGTAGATAAAACTCCATGCAAATGAACTCAAGTGGTTAACCAATGTTAGTAAAGTTAAAGTTTAACAATATAATAAAAGCAGATTACAGGTAATATTTAGGTAATAGCAACAACAAAAATGCAAAGTATTCTGTGTGAGCATAGTTTTCATCCAAAATTCAGTAAGAACTGTCCAAAATCCGTAAGTCATAATCCCACAGATGGTAGCACCGTCCCTTTGGTTCCTCAGCCAAGCTCATAAACAAGTTTCAGACAGCTAGCGTATCTTATCTGATAAGGTAACTCCTTCCAGAGACAAAAGAAACACAGAAAATCTAATCCACTGGACTTCAGTGAAACATTTTATACAGTGCCATATAGGAAGTTATTAATTCAGCTGGTAAAAGTGGAAATTAGCACCAGGACTGTAAGAGAGATAGTGGACATGACTACTAATTGTGGGGAAATGCCAAAACTACGAGGCTAACAGGAGGTTACTAGTGCAAATTCCTCAAGACTTCAGTCTTGGAGTCAATTCTTTTAATTTAGTGACATTTTCACAAACAGGAATAATTCATCAATGAGTCTGCCGGCAGTGTAAATGCAGTGGAGGGCTGGAGTAGCTCAAAGAAAAAAAACAATCAGTAATCTTAGAGATAGACATGGTATACCCCCCCAAAAAATGATGCAAAAAGGCAGAAAATCAGGAACTGGATTACAACAGGTTTGCACTATCACAGATGGAGATGGCAGAGGACAGAATGATTAGGCTACATTTTCCAAACATGTGTTTATGCCATCTCACCCTGGATGTACCTTGAGGAATTTCCAGCAGGGACAAGCATTTGTGTCCGGGTACAAGACACTAGCAAGGCCTCTTTTGGAAGACTGCATACGCTTACGGTCAGCCAAGCTCATAAAACGTTTATTTAAACCAGAACAGAGCTACCAGAACAAAAAAAAGAGAACAGAGGGTTAGGATATTAAAAACCAGGGTGACTTATTCAGTGTATTTAAAAAAAAAAAAAGAAAAAAAGAAAAAAAAGAAAGAAAAAGAAAAAGAGGGGGGAAGAAAGAGAAAGGTTTAAAGGGAATTCAATTTTTCTCTGCAAGCAGAGTGATTAACACTAGCAGAGGAGAAAACCTTTTCAGGACCCTCTTGGCATAGGCACAAATAGGTGCAAACAATCCTTTCCCAGTTTATATTCCTCCCACTCCAACATGAAAGCATCTCCTCCAGTTCTGCAGGCCAGCACTCTGCTTGCACACCCAGCTGAAACAGCCAGCCCACATCCTTCATAGCACAACGAGGACCTCATCTACTCATGTCGCCTGCAGACTGCTGAATGCTAAGAATGGCTTGCCAAAAAACACAGGGAAAAGACACGCTTTCATAGATCCGCTGTAGAGCAGGGTCCTGGAGAACCTGTTGCCTCTTGCCTGGTACTTACCTGTGTCCTCGTATCTATGGAGGCAACAAGTGTCCCATGGGCAGGGACACCCCCCACTAGACCAGGTTGCCCAAGGCCCCATCCAACCTGGCCTTGAACACTTCCAGGGAGGGGGCATCCACAGCTTCTATGGGCAACCTGCACCGGTGTCTCAGCACCGTTATCGTAAAAAAACTAGGTAGTCATAGTCCAGGTAAGAAAGTGGTGGTGTTCCTGCTGAGAAAAAAACCTGCAGCTCCAGGAAGTCTTCTGGGATCTCCTCATGCTCTGTCAGTCCTTTTCACATCCTGCCAGCATGGCTAGGGACAAACCTACAAGTCAGCCCTACTTTCATCACTTTTCTGTCATTCCAGTTTTTAGGCCTGGGAAAGGTTATGCTGTCAAGCCCTAAGAAAATGCAAGATTTTTTTCTTTTTTCCTTTTTTTTTTTTTTTTTAAACCGTTACATCCTACCCCCTTCCATTTCTTTTTATGTTCTCTGCATTTTATTTCTACTATGTCTATCTAGCCCAAATACATGGAACTTGATTTTGCAGGCCTTTATCATACAATACTCTGTTTAGTTATTAGCAGGTTCAGATGCCCAAAGGATGCAGAAACAATTCAATAGTGTATACTGGTTCTCTATACGGCATCTGACCAAATTGTGATTTTTCCCCCCGCCTTGTTTTCAAAACAGAACAGCAACTACAACAGATTATCTTTGAGCTTTTACCCAAATGAATAAGTAAACAATTTCAATATAAACACTGACAGTTTAAGCAATCATGAGAACACAGATTTAGTAAGCCAATGGTGACCCCAAAAGACCAATTTCTAAATGAAGCCATTGGGGGATACCAGAGCAGAAAGATGGGAAGACATGGCTAACTAATGCACACTGTCCAGTCACTAACGCGTTCATATGTTTTCATAGTTATCTAAAACAACATCTGTTTTAACCCAGGTGATATATATAAATGAACTTTAAAATAAAATCCCTCCAGATTGTAGTGCCACAGAGATTAAGAGATTTTTAAATACTGTAATTAAACTTGAATTAAATTTAGATCTCTGACTAATCAACTATTCTATATCAGTTGCTTAAAACTTTAAATACATTCTAGAGGACAGCAAATAAAGACTGAGTGGTAGCACTTAAATGAAACTGAAAAGCTCTGTACTTAAAACCAATTCACCTTTTGTTCCACCTACTCAGAACTGAGTTCAGGTTTTTTATTTAACTACCTAAGAATACTAAGCTTTAAGGATACCAAGCTTACGCTACTATAGGTGCTAGTCATGCTATAACCTGTCAGATGAGAACAAACTTCAACACGGTTATGTTTTACCAACCAAAACCCAAACCAACAAAAACCAACCAACCAACCAACCCACAGCATAACAAAATGGCTTTTATGGCCACTTTTAAAATTTTGGGTTAGATTCACTAGTGCCTAATTTATAGCATTTCGGGAGCATTGTGTTTATTTGGGAGCAAGTCAACCACAGCACAGTAAAGAATCCCAGCAACCTCTCCTATAGCATGACGGTGCCATCCTGGGCACGATTTATTCCTATAACAAGGGAAAAAGCCTTTGCAGCTCCAGGAATTTTTACATAGCAGTGCAGTAAGGAAGATCACCAAGGAATATATTTGGTCACAGGCTAGTTAAGATGGAAGAAACGGTTGTATAATCATACTCAGATCACCCAATGATTTTGTGGAGCATCTGGGTGCCATTAGGTTGGCTTCTTTGGGTCTGATTATGTTGTCAGCCAAGTGGTTTCCACATAACCTGCACTAATAAAACTCCTTTGCCAGATAATTGTTACAAACCAGACTCAAAGTATCAAAACATGGCAACTGGTCTACTTTTTTTTTTGCTCATTACACCGCCCTATTACTGACAACAACATAAAAGCAAATGATGATGAAGTATCATGCCTTTATTATTTTCATTACCACTGAGCCCTGGAGCCCCACCACTAGAGAGGATCCCACTGTGCAAGGCATCCTACTAAAAGGGTAAAGACGGCTCTGGACAGAACACAGTGCTCTGCAGAAAACCAGAGAGGGCAGTTAAACATAATAATTTACATTGGGATGAAGCAGACCCAAAGAGAGGCAAACTAAAGAAAAGAATAAGCAAGGAAGAGGCTGTAGAAAGAACAAGAGATGCTCTACTGAAAGGAGAACAGGAGAGGTGGAGAAGGTGACTAAGGGCAGCCCAGAATTAGCACCTAGTAAGCCTTCCAAACATTTTTATTTTTGTCCATTAGTCTTAGATACTCTGCTGTTACTATTTTAGTTCTACTACTGTTTCTCTCAGACTGGGCAGAGAAAGTTCCTTACATTTTGGGGTGAGCAGCCCTGCTCTGTGCGGGTGTAATTCCCTGTAACAGCCTCTTCAGAGCAATATACCTTCCAGTAGGACATAGCAATCAGTGTGACTAATACCAGTCATATGCAGTTCATTCCCTCTCTCATCTCACTGCCAGGGGAACAAGTGAGTGTGCAGGGTATGTTTTGTGTTAGCAGGATTTGGGTTTTCCCACCCTTGCACACAATGCAGAAGACAAAGCCAGTCGAAGAAACGCATTTCGCATTTGCAAGAGAAAATGCAGAGGCCTAGGAAAGTTTAATGTTCCTGTGAAAGTATATTTGCAGTGCATGCCCTACCCTAATTATAAATGAGTAAAAATTCTGTTTTTGAAAATGGCTTGGCTATTTAATTAGGAGTAACTAGATTATCTCACCCTCTGTATCTCTGAGACACCTAGACCTACAGGGACATAACCATGGCAGATGCAAATCAAGTAAAACACCAAGAAGACAGTATTTTCTGTGTGTGCATGTGTGCAGGCGATCTAACGAGACCAAGAAGATCTGAATGCTATTTCTCATGCAGCCAGTAAGAGAAAAGTGTCATAGAAACGAAACCAGGGCTACAGACAGGCCCTCATCTGCTTTCAGCAGATGACTAACCCTGCTGCATCAATAGGCCAACGCCTGCACCCTCAGCAGCCCCTGCGGCAGCACAGGGCGCACGCAGAGCGACGGCCCACAGGCCCTTTTGCTTTGCCTGTGCTAAGTGCCTCCCTCCGCAATGCCGTAACGAGCACTTGTACAGAAGTAAAAATGACACCTGGGCATAAAGGCACAGCAGGCAACCATGGGCAGTGGTTCGGTAGGTTGGGATACTTGCTCAGGTAACATTTCCTTCGCTGTGCAACGCTCTCCCCCTAAACCCACCTTCCAATGTGCTTCGTAGTCGTTGTTCTAGCTGTGATGAGCTAAGGATATAAGCAAGGCAAAGCATATATGGAGAGCGGTACCAGCGACATTTTTATTAAACCAGTTGATGCAGCTGAATACCTTCTCTTAGCCGTTCTTTCATTTCCTGTTGTTCCCCTCCCACAGCCTGTTTTGATTTAATGCTATTCATTCAGGCAGGAGTCCTTCACATAAGTAAAACAAAATTTATAAGACACAAAATGTGTGTGTGCATGCACATGCGCGCTTGCCCATTATTCCCACACCATCCATATCTGTAGCCTGGACAAAGCTACAAGAGCCAGAAGTGGGGAACAGGAAAGGAAAATAAAAGGTGAGGATTGCATCAGTGTCAGCAGAGCCTAAACTGGGAAAAAACCAAAGTGAAAACGTGCATGTTTCTCACTGAGCTGGGATATGACCTTCGATCAACCCTAGTCCACATAGACACAAAAGATATTAAATCACCTCTGTGGCAGGAGCCCAGTAATCAAGAGCCACAGTCCCATAAGAATTAAGTTGATGGACTAATTTGCCTTTGGGCTGCAGAAGGGCACGCTTTCAACTACAGGGTCTGAGCAGCAGCTGATGCTGTGCCACAAACAGCTGTGATGAATCTACACAAGAAAAAAGGGGATGCTAGCAGTAGTAAAAAGGCTTTCAGAGAATGGTTTAAAGTCCACAAAATCAGCCAGCCCCCATTTTGCTGCTCCTTAAAAATGGGACAGAGCAGCAAACCACAGAGGGGGTTGGGTGGAGGGCATAGTATTAAGGCATGCTCATTAATTACTCCAAGTATGACCTTGGTTATGGAAAATGAAATTTAAAAAAAAAAAAATCACTTATTTTCTATTTATTTCTTTGATTTACCCTGCTGGAAAAATAAAATAGGCAGTACAATTTCCTAAACCACAAGACTTCACCGCAGACCATCTCATCTTTGTGCTGGTATCCAAACACAACAGGCATGGGATATACCCCTTCAACTCTTTGGGTGGTAAATTGTTACTCAGTCCATGGAAAATAAAAGGAACAGATGCACGAAACAAAACCATGGTCCCTCAGTTCTGCAGGTTGGATGAGGCAGTCCCATCCCCACAGCACCACTGCTAACCCTGTGGAGCAAATCCTTGCCATGAGGGTGTTGGTGTGAATGATTGACAACTGCACTGCGGTAAATACACATTAACACTTACGGGTTGAAAGCAGCCAGGTTGACAAGAGCCCCATAGTAACAGATGAGTCAGCTTTGAATGGATCCTAATTGAAGACAGCAGCATGGCTGGACATTTTGCACCAATGTGCTGGCCACCTGCTCGCAGGGTAGAAGAAATGCTAGGCATGGTTCTGTGCATCTTGAGAAGGGAATATTTTTCAGATGCTAAGCAAGTCCGTGAACTGAATGACTTCAACTAAGCACAGTCATAAGGTCTCGGGCACATTTTAGCAGAACATCACCAGAGTATAAACGCTGCTGTTATTACAGAACATGTAATCTATTATGTATGGGCTTAAGCACAGGGAATAAGGCTTGCTTGAAACCAATTTAAAATCAAGCCATCTTGTAACTAAAACCAAGCCGTTATTCCAAATTTTGTTGCTTTGTTTTTAAATAGGACTTTAGGAACAGTAACGACTTCAGGTTGTGGTGGTTGTTCGTTTAACGGCAGAAGGAATTGGACTGAATTTGACACAGCGCTTTACTGTCTTGTTCAGCCATTTGTAGTGGGGACGTTATTGGTGATAATTTAGACATGTTCCAGATGTAAGAGAAATGTTCACTCATTTCTAAGATGCCTGTGTTATGCCAAATACACGCAAATAGAAATTCATACCAGAGGGTGCATTATTTATCATTTTCCAGGCCAAGAGGGAAGAAAAATGAAAGGCAATCAGCACAGACACTGCCATATACATGGCTAAGAGAAAACAGGTAGATTTAATCATTTATTAGACTCCCCCCCAGTCCCACACAAAGACAAATTTAGTGTTGGTGATTGCACCTACTGTAAGATTTTCTTTTTGCTGTGAATTTAATTATTATATATACTGTGAGCATTCTCATAAGGCCTTGTCTTTTAAATTGCATTGTCTGTTTGATTTCATTACTAATTTGAGTTTTGAGGTCTTTTGTTCATCAGCAAACTCACTTGTGCACTTAACTAGTTTCATGTGTACAGGAAGAGTAATGTTCTGAGTAAATAAAAATACAATAGCACACAGTCATCCTCAATTATACAATCTTATTTAACAAAAGATCCTATAAGCATACAAACAAGCAAAACAGTAGCAAAAAGGGTTCCTACTTTCATTAGCTGAAACATTTACAAAAATGTTACAACTATTAGCTTCATTTTCATTTTTCACCTCAATCCCCGTGCTGATTGAAATGCAGTGCTTAAAAATGACATCTCAGAGGTTCTTTAGAGCTTTGCAAATGTCTTCTTATATAAGGAGTGACGTTTGACATATTGTGCAGTGATGCAGTTTCTACAGACAAAATTGACTTACAGATTGTTCTCCCTAATTCTTCCCTCTGCATCTCATCTGAATGCTTTTACATTTGTCATTGTGACCCACAGACAATGCTTCAGATCTGGGATCCATCTGAGATAATGTTAATTTGAAATATCTAAGGAAGATGAAACCCAAAATAATTAATTTCAGAGCTATGCACTTACTCTGCACAGATTTTCCAAAATACTGTATTCAAAACTTATCTGAAAAAGAAGTAGTGTAGGGAGGGGTAGAAAGAGGAGGAGGCAGCCGCAGATTTTCACCTAAGGGCAGGGAGTGGAGTTTTAACTTTAATTTATCTTAATTAAAGCTGGTGACTTTAATTAACCATGTATGGTTTGAATACATAGATAATTCTTTACACTAAAGCCATAGTTGCATAACAGATGGTCATTTTGTGCGCTAATACTGCAAGACCTCCTAATGTACTGAGCTTAAGTCCTCCTTGCTTTCTTTCCACTCATCCCTTGGCAATTACTGCAAGAAACAAGATGTTGCCCAATGAAAGTAGTCCCATTTGATTTTCAAAATGAAAGAGAAATCCTTGAAAAGTTGATTAGAATAGTAATCATTACCACAGATCTAGGCGAATTCTCTTACCAAACATACCTGGAAAACTTTCAGCCTTTTAGAATGAAAATGGAACCATGGGCTGTTGATCCCAGATTTGCAAATATAAGGTGAGGATTGTGCAGTGCTGCACTCTCTCCCTAAATTGTAAGATGAAAGTGGGACTTACTGTGGGAAGGTATCTGCTGTTCCGTATAGCTCAGGTATGCCAATTATCAAAAGGTACTATGAAAAAAAAAAAAATCCAGTTAATCACAGATGAAATTAAGGCTTATGACTGATTCCCATGAGGTCATTCAATTTTGTTTAAATTGACAAATTGTGTAAATTTTAAGTTGTAAAATATCATTCTGAAATCCCTCCAGAACTCATTGAACTAGACTTCAAGAATTATTGGGCAACTGTTTTAAACACGTGTAATTCAGAACAGTAAGACTAACTATTATCAAGGATTTATCACAAAAATTAAGCTTTTTATTGTAACAAGGAGCAGAAATTCTCATTATATACCCTGATTAAACCAGTTACTTCAACATTTCACTATTCTTTCTGTACAAGTGAGAAGAGGTGTCAGGTGTGGTTATCAGGGAAGGCAAGGAGAAGTCAACACGCGAGGCATGCTTGTCGGTATATGCTAGGTATTATAAGAAGCGCACTTGTGAAAGCCCTGAAACATCTTGCAGCAGACTGCCTTCACTCCATCCTCCTCCACAGACATTCAGCAAAGCATAAGGAAAACATATCACGGGCAAAGGTCTCTAGAATGTTGGTTCAAACATGTTGGCACCTGGTGGGTTCACAGTTCCCACTTACTGTACCTGTATTATACCTAAGTTTGGGGTTTTTCTCCAGATCTCCATCTGCTGAGCCCCAAAGAGCTGAAGTTGCCCTTCAGAACAAGGTGATGGTTGCTAAGTCGGTGTTTCAGTGAGGACATCTACCTCCTACATATTTTGATGCTGTTCTAAGGTAGCTGACCCAAGGGAGACATTTCTATCTCTTCCCTGCCTTCGGAGAACTTCTGCAGAAGAGAATCTGGGATAACACTCCCTACTCATTTCTACCTGATCACAGCAGCTACTTCTGTTTCATATCTGCCACTCTCTCTTTTTGCTTTCTACAACTTACTAGGCCTAGTCCACATTTTCCAATTTATATCCTACTTGAACTCTTATTAAATGTAAATCTGACAGATAAATCTGAAATTATAAGTGCCTCTAAATTCAAGATCTTGTTTTAAAACTGCTTAGAGATTTACTAAACTGTAAACATTCAGTTGAATGTTCATTGAAATGATATCTAATTGCTTTTAAAATACTAAAGCCCTGGTTTGCATTTGTAACGCACTGATGTAGTCCCAGAATAACAGTACTTACACCAGCACAAAACCAGCATACATCCTATCAGAATCTACTTTCGCAGACTGTATTCTTTAAAGTGTTCATTTTCCCCACCCCAGACACACTGAACTTATTGTTTTAATAATTAGCATTAAAAAGCCTGAACTTTAAAAAATACAATAAGCATACGAGTAACACAATCCACATAAAAGACAAAAAGCATTTGTTCTTTCATTAGATTGACTTTTCCTTAGATGCATTTAAAATACCACATCATAAAATGTATGTGAGGAGACCTTTTACTGCATGAACAATTAAACAGTTTTCTCTTTCTTCCTTTATTTGTATAGGCAACTGGCTACCCCACAAACCACTTGGCCAAACAACCTGTTGGACTACTTCCAGGAAGCATTGAGACATCCACCAAAATATCAAAGGCTGTAATTACACTTTCATCGTATGTTCCAACTCATCCAAGAATAGTCAAGAAACATTAAAGACAACAATCTCATCTGAAGCTAATTACTGACAACTAGCTCAATACTGCCTATAGAACTCATCATCTTTGATTTTCTTCATTAAAGAACAGTCTCATCAGTTCCCATGTTTCTCAAAGTATTTCTTGAAAGGGTTATAATTTAGAGACGATGAATTCCAGGTCCTGGATTTCTTAAAATTTTTTAACTCCACTGTCCTACTAGGTTCTTCATAGTGGGTCCAAGTTTGATCATAACTCCATTGACGTAACAACTGGCTGAGGGGGAGACCCCCCCCGCCAAAAAAAAA
>VXBL01000556.1:279932-297518 GCA_013400195.1 Aramus guarauna
AAAAAAAAAAAAAAAACCAAAAAAACCCCAAAAAACCAAAAACAAACCAACAACAACAAAAAGAAGCACTGCTAAGTTCATTAAAAGTTGGGTGGGGGGTGGTGGTGTGTGTGTTTCAGAAATAAAAATTTTTCAAATATGTTTTATGGTTTCTTTTCCCACCCAAATTTTCAGAATATTTTATAATTTTATTTTTCCTTACAAAACATTGGTTGTAAAATAGTACTGTTGCTCACATTTTACAGATAGGGAACTGAGACACTTTGGAAGACTGTGGTAAAACAGGGAGTTGTAGCCTGGTCTCTGAAATACCAAGCTGGTCTTCAAACTACTGACAATCCTTTCCTATTGCTGTTTTCAAACAGCAGCTGCAATAACTTCAGGCTAACCACATTCAAAATGAAGCTGTGCTGGAAACCAGACTGATTAAACCAGTGGAAACATTGCTGAAGAGATTTCCCTAACTAACACAGTCAGCTAGTTTTCAGATTTTCCCCCCTCCAAGAGAGACGGTGGACAAGCTACTTCAAGGAGAAGTATTTCAATTTGCTATGATATTATTAATCAAGTTTTCAATGGAATCAGCATTTTGTTCAAAATATAGTAAAACGAAAAAAAATAAAGAGCAATAATATTCAGAGGTCATACAGACCTGCAGTGCTTTTGAAAGTCTCACTTGTCCCCTTGGCAATTGCTTTGGTTCAAGTACTTCACTTAAGCAAAGCATGCTTTTTGGTGTAATGGTGGGACAGGACCCATGGGGATGACTCTCCCCACCCAGATGGGAGGCCGTCTCAGCAGATCCCAGACCTGCTATTGTCTCCTACAGAAAAAACAAAGAGGAGACACTCCAAGAAGCACTGGGTGGCAGCAAGGCGTGCTGAAGACAGTCTTAAAAAACTTCTGGAACTAGCTGCTCTTTACTGTCTGGTCTACAGCCTGCTAACCCACAGTCCTGTAACTGAGATACATCAAACACTCTGTTTTCTAAAATTGACATTATACCAGAAAAGCTTCTACTCTAAGATGACACTCACTTACATCCTTATACGTTCACATCTGAAGATACACAAAAGCAAACTGGTCTCTGCCTTATTTCTTTCTCTATGCCATGCTCACCTCTCACGTGTCGAATCAGCTGCACACTTCTCCTTCCTCACCTGCCCCAGATTTCCCTCTCAGTAATCTCAAGCACCACAGCTTCTGCCATTTGCCAACTCTCTATTGTAGCCCCACTGCCCAGTAAATAAGGTGTTGTCATTGCTTGTAACAGGCCAACTGTTATCCTTGGGTTTTCATTATGTCACCAGCAGAGGTCTTGGGACTTGTCAGTCTGGGCCTGCCTGGGGCTTGTTTGAGCTTATTTAGTTGTATGAGCTATTGTCTAACAACGATTAGGTGACTTACCTGCTCTGCTTTACCTTACCTTAGCTTTGTGAGGCTTGCCTTTAGGCAGCAGATGGCAATAACATGTACTACTTGGGATCCTAAACCAAAAAGCAATGTGGAAGGCATAGGACAGCAACGTAGCCTTGCCAGTACACACACAGGATGATCCCAGATGTCCCAGGACTATAAGCTACTGGCAACCTGCGGTCAGTGACTAGCCAAGGGAGGGATGAGTCCTTGGAAGCTGGGTAAAACCAGCTGTAGGGGTAACCAAGAGAGCAAAGAACAAGTCTCAAACATGTGTCAAAACTACCATATATAATAAATTCAAATGTAATGTGGAATTACAGACCAGTGAAGAATGAGATAGGTGCAAGACCATGTCAGCAAACATGAAAATTCTTGCAAGCAGATCCTAAAGTGAGGAGAAAAACTTCTCCCAAGGATGGACTCAGGATACTTGGGGTGCAGACAACCCACCAGAAATTTCCCCTTCCATGAAGACTGAAAATATTGACCCAGAGTGCCAGTGGAAAGGTAAGTATAACATTAGAGAAAGGGATAGATACTAGAAAATGTGTGTATGCATCATTTTAGCTGTATTTACTTTGAAGTATAAGTATCAGTATTATTGTAACTGGAATAATAATAATCCTTTGATTAGACAATTGAGATTTTAATTATACTAATGGCAAAAACTTGGCTTGGCATATAAGGTGCGTTCTTTTTGCCTATATCAAGATATTCAGTGTGACAAATTGGTAGGAATTCAAGGAACTTATTCTGTAACTGGGATGCAACAATTTCCTAACAGTAACATGCTCACTGGTTCATCAAATTTAGGTTAATTCTTCCTTGGAGAAGGGGCAAGAATGTTTTTGAAGAGTCAGAGTAGTTAATAGGCAACAGTGCAAAGAACATGATATTTAGAGGAGTAACACTGTTGACATCAACTTTTTTTACAGCTTTACAGCCTCAGAAACAGTGATATTTCAAAAGCGATGGATTTCAAATCAATACAAAGCACCAACTCAAAAAGCACTCAAATCCCAGGCAGATGACACGTATCACAGAACACCATTAACATATGGTGCTCATAAACTATACTACTACCAGCTCATATTTGGGGAGGTTTATGGTTATGTTCTACATGGAGTTATCTTGTCTTAAGGTATGATACACATGGATCACAGTAACAAGATCCACACCTAAGAGAAACCACCAGTCTCCTTGCCAGCTTCGATTGCGAGTAACAGTAAAGAAATAATGCTGTTTTCAACAGGTACAAGCTACAGCAGAAAGGGCCCCATGAATTCCTCAAAGTTACACATCTGAACAAGTGTCACAGCCTGAAAGGGAGAGGTCAGCCTCATCCCCTACCCATGTTTTTTTGTTTGTTTGGGTTTTGGGGGTTTTGGGGGGTTTTTTTGCATCACCTTTCCTTTGTTTGGGGCTGAACATCATTATTAGATTTTCCAGTCTCCTTCAAACAGGGTAGGCAGTCGTCCTGCACAGCACCTGTGAAGTTATTTCAGCAAGAGAACTTGGCCAGACCTAGCACCTCAAAACTGAGACCCTGCTCTCAGTAAGTCAAAGGAGGTTTGTCATTTTGCCAGGATTTTATACCACGCATCAGGCACTGCCAATTAAAAAGTCTCAAAACAGTGGAATTCCTGCAGATTGGCAGAAAGAATAAAGAAGCTGTATCCATAAGTAAGTTTGTTGAAAAACAGGAAAATATGGATCTATAATCCCCAGAAACAATAAAGCCTAACTTCAGTGGAAATCAATATCTAACATGAGTTTTAGTTCTGATTTCAGAGTGGGAGTTCTAAACTTTGGAGGGTTTTTTTGGACTTTCTTAATTGCAGAATCAAATTTTCTAGAAATCACTCATTTTCCTTTTACCCTTTGTTTTATTGTTGGACTAAGGCACAGCAAATTTTGCCAAGAAAGGGTAAGACCCTGTATAATATAGCTACTCTAGGGATGGTAAGAGGCTATGTAAATCCTCCCAAAGGAAGGGATTTGTATTTTTTGTAGAACTATAAATACAAAGCAAATGGAATCACTTAAGAGTCACTATTTGCCCTGTTGGTTCTTGTTCATCTTGTAAACTAAATGCAATAAAAGAACAAAGACTATTTTCCATTTTTAAGGATTGTTTCTCCATCAGAGCTGCTCAGACAGAGTTTATTTTCCAGTTGGTGAATTCAGATTGAGGAGGTTTCTGTCCCTCATCCCTGCATTTGGCACAACTTCTCTATTTTCCAAAAATACAGTATCACGTCAATGCTTTACACTATAACTTTAATGCAAGGTAAAGCCCTGAACTCTGCCTGCTGAGGAAAATAAGCAAAAAGTTCTTAGAAAATTGCTAGAGAAAAAGTTGAAATAATTTATATACTCCCCTATAAAAGCTCTTGAGAAAATATTTTAAAATAGCAAAGACAGTGAAGAACTTTAGTATGCGTGCAACAGCTCATTCCTAACTTACCTGATCTAGAAGATATTTTTAAAGGAAACCAACAACCTACATGACAAATACTTGAGTAGGACCTGCTGAGTGCTTTCTACCAGGAAAAGAAAGGAAGTTATTTATTTACATATTGATTTGTGGATCAGGATGGTTTTCTGTATTTCATATTTTGAATAGGGTCCTTTGCAATCGGACTGTGATTATTTCAGACCATTGTAAAAGTATCTGTACAAATTTATTAGACCTCCACCTATATTCTTTTCTAGGTATGGGCACAAAATGAAAGTGAATCTCTGAATTAGTGAGAATAACTTTATAGCACTTCATTAGTGACCCATGTCAGCTCTGAAAAAAATATAACAAGTGTCAATCATGCAGTTCACTCTCCTGGGTTCTTTTTACTGAGTAAATATATTGATGCAATGGAGAGCCTTTAGACAAAGAAGGTACAATATATGCAAGAGTAATCCACCATGTAGAACTGGGAAGAAAACAGGTATTTTGCTACTGATGAGAATTTTACAGACAACACATTTTCCTCCCCACGGGTTGGAACACAGAAAACCTCTATTCTTAAGAAACACGACTGAATTAATTTGAAGGAAAATACCCCAAATTCATCCTCACTGGCATACACTATTTGTCCTTGGTTTATTTTTTAAAAATACTGGTGATGAGACTTAGCAAAATGAAGTCTGTTGAACGTGGTTCTACACATAACCACTCAGGAAGACTTTTGGCTGGTGCAAGTTCCACTTTATCCCTTTGTATCCCTTTATGATGCTCACACATCAATCTACATAACACCATGTACAGAGTTAAGCCATCTGAATTACGTATGCTAAGTGAAAAGTAGGAAGATTTCCACAACGCACACTCCTGGACACAGTATATTCATATACTTTTAAAAGATGAAATGTTGTGGCACACCTTTCCCAAATATACCTTGAGAAAGGAAAATAATTTTTGATTCAATTAGCTGCAGAAACATCTTGCAACCTCTTAGCAACAATTTGTTATGACCTCTCATAAATCAAAACAGTGTTGTTTAGCAGCCAATGAAAACATCCGTACAGAGGACAAAGAAATTAGTCCATACTCACATGCAAAGATGATTAAAATCTAATTCAGACATCAATAATTGATCCCGGGTGTCCCCCTATTCTTTGACCCATAGCTTTCCATTGTCACTGATGTAGTTAGATGGGTAGAAAGCTTTTTTATTTTTTTCAAGGTGATTTGCCAAGTTTCTAAAAGCTTTTAAGAGTCAAACCTAGGAATTCATACAATAAATAACATTATTGAAGAAGCCACAAAAATTAAAACCTTTTGCCAAGAATTTTAAATCATCTTAATCTGGAGCAACATAGATCATGAAAATAGTGACAGTTTGGGGATAAAAGTTACCGCACTTTTTTTCTGGAGGTTAGCCATAAGATTTGTGACAGTTTTGAAACAGACGCTGGAGGTATATTGCAAAGTCAGCAATATACTTTGATCATTCACGTATTATGTGGATGTGCGGGACAATATGCTTTTTTTTATTCCTATAAAGCAGAGCCAGTTTAATAGTTAAAGGATAGTAATGGCTAAGTTCATCAGCTGAGAAGCACTATGGGTCCATATCAGACTTTATTAATTCTTGGGCCTATTTGCTTGTTTATCTTTACCATTTCTCCTTATTTTTAAAATAAATAGATCAACCTGTTATAAATAGGGGCTACTAATACCTACAGTTGAAATTTCAAAGGGCAAGCCCCAAACAACATACAGAGAAGGGAGAGGAGTAGGAAAATCTGTAAGGAGGTGCTGCTATTGAGTCAGCAAAGACCCCGCAATGAGTAAGCGCTGCTCACAGTTTGATGGTTTGTGATAATAAAGAGTTATAAACTGATCACTGAAGCAGCAATAAAAATGTTACTGGACATTAAAGGAAAAGGTACAGATTACCAGTCAACTAAAAATTGTCAGAATCTTTCTTTTATTATTCATACTTATATGAAGATTGTTGACATCTAGAGAGCAACTCAGGATCACATTTATTCTGCTCAGCAAACAGAAATTTCTCATGTAAATAATGTACTTGTGCTCTATTTGTCAGACAGGAACAAGATTGAGAAATACGGTTTTAAATACTTACTTGCTAAGCCAAAACAAAGATTCTACCAAAACAGAAAGAAAACTGTTAAAGGCCATGTTACAGTAAGATATTCTGTTTAAAAGGTATTTGCTCATAAGATGTTTAATCTCCATCCTTTGTTCTGCTACCAAGGTCTAGTTCTGAATTCATGAAGGGTGTGCAGAGCAGACAATAATTTTGAGGTAATGTATTTAAACATTGCATGTCTATACACCCTGAACTGGACATATTTGTTTGATTTTGGACTTGATTTGGTTTTTTCAAAGATTATGTTCTACTACTAGGTACAACACTGTGAATTCATTCTTGGCAGAGTTTTTTTCAGGACTCCACAGTCAAAGCAAGTATAAGCAGTGATGTCTTGTTGTTATGAAGATCTATAGCCTTGCTGTAATCACAAGCCTGAAATAAATTTACACATCCAACATATGCAAGCAGCTGATTTCTTATTTGCTTCAAAGTGGAGGCACAGGAGCAACATTTCTTATTAGCTCTTTAATTAGCTGGAGAGCCTTTCTCAGCAGGTCTCAACTAAAGAATAAAGGATCAAAACTGAGCACCTCTCCCACATTCCTGGCTCTTCTTTTCCACTCCAGCCCCTACCCTAACACACAAAATGTACAAAACTTGAAAACTGAAGAAATAAAAAAGAACAATTGCGGAGCCCCCAGGATTGTCAACATCCAATTAATTTGCTTTTGACTTGTATCTCCTATGGCTCCCTTCGCCTGCTTGTCTCTCCCATTTAGGCTGTAAAACTCTTGAGATAATAGAATGAATGCCTTCCTCCTAATGTTATGAAAAGCTTAGCAAAATTTACAACTCTGGCATGCCACAAGGCAGATCACCACCAGGATGCCACCATGCTCATTAAGATTCAAAGTAAAGACTCTCGTTACAACAGAGAAAAAACTACAGGGGTCAGTACCTTTGTAGCTAACACAGCAAAGAGACTGGGTCCACATGGTGACCCTTGTGGTGACGCAGGTCTCAGCTTCATTTTGCAGTGCACCATCTATTCAGAGCATGTTCTCAGTTTGTAACTTAAAAATAAGAAATGAGCCTTAAAAGCTCATTCCCCTTTATAAGGAAGTCTTACAGTCTTTCCTGACACATAAAAAAGCACACATGTAGCAAAAGGCATCCAAATGAGACAAAAATTACTGCCCTCAACACACAGTGGCACTGCAGTAAGATTTGCCATCACATTATGCATTCTCTTGTTACGTTGCCAGCTGAGGCAATTTGTAGTCTTTCCTATTTTTCCTAGAATTCTTCACAGGAAACCTGCAACCCGCTATGCCTGAAGGGAAGGCTGAACCCAGCCAAAATAGAAAACTAATAATACTCCAAATTAACAGCCAGAGGCAAAAGAACCAGAGCTTCCAAGCAGCAAAAAATAAAATGTCATATTTGTGTCAAGTGTACTTGAGATGCTTAGTTAACGTGGAGAGGAAAAGCAAAATTCTGTTGATGGTTGAACATTAATGCTTTTGACATTTCCTTTTGCCCCAAAGGCCACATACCAGAACCTCACACAAGCACTCCAGAAAACAGTAGCAGAAAAAGCCTGCTGTAGGAAGCATTCTGTCACATCAGAGGTCGCTGTGGCTTATTTAGAAGAGGAACATGTATGTCTTGATGGAAATACTCAGTTGCTCTTGCAGTAAAGGAGTAAGCACAGGGTTACACACAAATTTAAACTCACTGCCTCCAACCTTCGTAGTCGTGACTGTGCTGGCAGGTTCCAGCCTCTTCTGCTTTTCAATATCCAGCTGAAACTTCATACAAAGAGACAGATTTTCATGAGGTAATTAAAATCTTGCCGGAAATGAGATTTTTTTCACATACTTCGTCAAGCCTAAAAGCAGAGGCATTCAAACAAACTGCATGTTTTTGACTCTTGGATAACATACAGACTTTTCTTCTACGAGTTCTCATCATTATCCATGCAGAAGTCCCCTACAATTATCATTAAATTAGATTAAGTCCACAGTCTTTATGCTATGATCAAAGTAGGTACAGATGTTGAGATTGTATGAGACAAGGACTCCAAAACCACGATGGGGACTGGAGGAAAATCACAACAGTACTACCAAGTAAACCGGGTTATTAGTAATGGAACCTAACACATAGAGGTTATCTGCTCTCAAGATACTATCATTTCTATCTCATTTAATTTACTCTTGATTAGTCTTACAAAAGAGGAGGTATCTCAAAAACATTTCTTACCATTTTTTGCCTTTGGAAAAAAATCACCCAAGCAAGTACTTCTTTTTTAAGGTCATATTCTTCAGGGTGGTACCATCTAAATCAGATCATCCCCTAACCTTTGAGGCCCTCTAGGTTATTGTCTAGAAGGCTCTCATCACACTTTTCGGTAACTGAGGCCAGAATTTTTCCAGAAGCACCACTAGAGTTCATGTTAGCTGTTTTTTAATTTTTATTTTTTTTAAGTCCAGAAGATGCCTGCAATACAGCATGGAAGTATTTAACATGCACAAAAGAGTTAGGTAAGACTATTTTCCCCTTTTTCCTTTTCAGTGCCTAATTGTTTTCAAATTCCTGACAGAGTTAATTAGACAGAAAGAAAATTAAGAAAAAAAATTGTACTGGCATTTGGCATTCTGAAGGCCCTGTTCTTAATTTCCTCCATTCTTTCATGTAATAATAGTTTTGGTTAAGCCTCCGGATACATGGTAAATTGGACTGAGTTTGAGTCCTTCCTTTTAATAGCTTTTCTTGTAAAAATGTCCAATTCGAATAAATACAATAGGTCCCATTAGTGCATAAGGTATTTGGAGGGGAAAACACAGAGCAGAAATTGATTAAAACTTTGCAAAAGATTCATAGCTTGAGAGAAAAGGTTCATTCAGTTCCCTGCTCCTCTCCCCTGTGATGCACTATAATGACTCAAACCCACCAAGGTGTGCACATGGAGCAAAGCAGTGCTGGTTCCCCTTTCTTTTGGCTCATTGTGTTTGAGAGGTAATTAACTCTTGAGCAGCCATGACTAGATAGGTGACTGAGGATGTTACATGCCCTTGTAGAACAGGGAGAGGCTTTGCCGGACAGGCGAACAATGGGAAACAGCTTCTCACAACTAGTAAAGGGAGCAGAGAGTCAGAAATGTAACTCCTAACCACAGTCAAACGATGAGAAGATGATCTGAAATTTGAATTTTCAGATGATGACAGGAGCTAAATCTTATTGCATTTCCAACTAAGTCTCTAAGTGTTTTCAATTGTGATGCTAATATAGAAAACATTAACATACCAAGTTTAAAAAAGAAAATAGATGTGTGTCTACAATAAGTCAGAAGAACATTCTAATTCTCACAGGCTTAGAATACGGGTCATTTTCCTCACTTTTAACCTCCGTTTTCCTCTTCTAATGACTCTCTTCTTACTCCATATCAAAAGGTTCTTTACCTCTCCTGCCTGCCCTAGTAACTCCTTACTCATCTCCTTTCTTTGTCTATAAACATCCAAGCAGCTGTTGATCCATTTAGTTGCTTGGGCTTTTTTAGTAGTGCTGCACCTGAAGAAGTTAGTGTCTCCTACAGCCTACCGCTGCTAGAAGTTATCCTCCCAGTGATCAGCCTGTAGGAGCAGTCTCCAGCTACTTTCAATCAACATGAGATAGGTTACCAAAGACATACAATTCAAACTAATTAACCTAGCCTAGATACTTTTTGCTTAACCAGGTGTGGGGTCATCCACATGACCAACTCAGCTGGCAGCTGTGAGAGGATGAAAACCTCTGGGAGGAAGGATGTGACGAGCAGCCGGTAACCATCACACTTCCTCTTCCAGCTGCATCCACAGGGTGCCCTCTTAAAAGACTGTCCTGATCCCACTTGCAGAGGGTCATGCTTTCCTCTGCAGACTAACCTGATGCACAGCCATTACTAGCAGGCTGAAATCCAAGAAGAGCAACTCCAGTATAGCTCTTCCTTATGCTGTCCCAACTGCTCTTACTAGTCTCTGAGGACCTCCTCTGGCTACAACTTGGCATTTGTAGGCCATCCATTTTCTCCCCTATTTGTTTACCATCAACACCATTTGATTGTTCCTCTTCCTAATGCTGTGTCCTCCCCAAGTTTCCATAACTTTGCTCTCATCCTCTTCCTCCCTAGGTACTCTGGTCCTGTTCCAGCTAAACTGAATTAAGTAAATGAGATCATCTGGGTGTCTTTACATAGCAGTGCCTGGTCACTCCCTGGGACAATGTCCTTCACTTGTTCAATTAGACTGAGAATAATTTGAAATGAAACTTGCGTTGAAGGTGCTCATAAAATACCAGCTGCTCCAAGGTCCGTAATTACTAGGCATCCCTGAAGCATTACCATGCCTATTTGCAAAGGATATTTCAGCCAACATAGACTCCCCACAGTTTTCTTCTGTAGCTTTGCAACATTGTATTTTATCCTTAAGTGCCTTAGTACTTAAATACATCATGCTTCAAAAAACAGTCGTGCCAAATTTTTAATTAAAAGTCCTCTTTTCCTACTTCCAATTAGGTAGGAGAGCAAAAGTCTCTTTTTCCCATTTATAGAAACCCCTATTCTTGTCTCTATTTTTTACAAAAAAATACAGAAACACTGCAAAGTGTGCCCCAGATGTGTCATCATCCAATAAAGCTCCACATGTGCAAAAACCAGCCCTAAAATAGAGATTCTATACTGACAAAATTATAGCCAGCAAGAGGAAACAAGAGGTAGTTATGTACAACTTATGAATACTGTTACTAGCCACTGAAGGAGAGTCCAGGGTATATTTCAGAAGTTCAAGAATGAAATCTCCTGGACAGTATTATAATAGCATTCCTAAACACATGCAAACAAGTTTTTATTTCATCTTGAGGAAGCACTATGACTGTGCCTCTTCAGGTCCCACTACAGGACTTGCAACAATGTGATGTCTGTGAAAACCTTTTATTCTGCAAACCTGGGGAGAAAAGACCTGGAGTGCATCTACGCGACATGAAGGCTGGGAGGAAATCCAAGCAGGGTGAGCTGCGCAGGAAGAGAAAGCAATCTTTGGCATGTTTTGAATTAGCACAGGTGTGGTGGCATCAATTCCTAGTAGGATTTATGCACATATAGCTAGGAAGATCTTGAGGAACCACATTGAATTATCAGAAAGTGTTTAGGAAGACTGTTCAGCAAAACACCTAATTACACAACCAGCCACACTTTACAGATGGTGAAGAAGTGCAGCACCTTGCCACAGACTTTGCTAAGCTAAAGCCAAAATAAGGTTATCCTTCATAACATGTTTCTGATGCATCTTTTCTTCTTCTAGGTCCACCGCCAGAAGTTAGGACTAACACTTCTACAGGAAAATAGTCCTAAGGCTTTAAGACACTGTCATGGGACTGGTCATTTTACCACCTGAGAAGAAATTAAGTGCTCTCTAATTAGTCCTGCTGACAGAAAAGTCAGGTAAGGTGTGCTGAACAAACATGCTCTGAAGCCAAGCCAAGATTATAGTGCTTTAAAGCTAAGCACTGTTGGTACCAACATGAATTATTTCAGCTAGATAGCAAAGGGGGAGTTAAATCTCTCCAATTTTTCTTCAATGTTCAAAGTGACATTGAAAGGTCTTGATTAGGTAGGAACTAGTAGGAATAAGAATATACACTAAGCATACATTAGCAAACAGTACAGCATAGTAGAAATACATCCACAGGGTGAAGTGGCTGGTGGTGAAGATGAGATATCCCCCATTGGGCATTTAGGGGCTTTTACTTCCAACTCCCCGCATTCTGGTCCTGTGTATTTTTTGGTTTAGTTGCAGCTGAAAGAAATCCAGCTCGCATGCTGTCAGACTTCTCCACAAAGTGCACCAATGGATTTTAAGCGCAGATGGATGGGTGGGTGATGCGTTTCAAAGCTCATTAACACACTAATGGCAATGTTAAACACAGAGGAGCATCAGCCTACGCCTTCTTTAGGGTTTAAAACCTCCAGGACACGAGATATGCAGCTTTCATCATCACTGATTACTAACCATCATGGCAGGTTTATGGATTTCAGTGATAACTTCAGAAATCCCTTCACTCTGAAAACTAAGCCATTTTTATTGGGTATCTAATTTTAGGACGCTATATCTGATAATGTTTATTTACAAGTTTTAAGAAATGGGAAAAGCATAGCTGAGGTGAAGACATGCAGCAAGACTGTTCCAGATGGCCAGAGCTGTAGGGGAAGGAAACTGGATAACACTGGTGTGTTACAGAACCCACTGGGAAGAAATTAAAATGAATAAGTTAATGATAAATTATGAATGAAGTATGTGCTGTGAATATTAACCACACACACTGTGTACTTTGTGAAACTGTCTGTCTCCAGAAGAATAGCTTTGTAGACACAAGACAGCATCAGTTTATTTAGGGGAGATGAGAACACTGTAGGGAGTAGGGATCCTACAGAGCTAAAGAAATTGTCCGGTGTTGTGAAAACCAGAAAATTATTCCTGACTTATACAACACACTAAATAACAAAGACATTAAAATTTTATGGCACTCTTAGGGATGGATGGAAGCCCCTTTAAATAGCAGATTTAATTCTCTCCAGTTATAAAACATTAAGATTTACATGAACTTGGGAGGAGGGAAAGCCAGGGAGATACACAAGAAGCATCATATCCCAGTACAATGTTAATTAATAAATAATGGAATTGTCCTGAGACTCCCAAAATGTAGGTAGAAGTATTAATGTCAGTAAGAGATGTTTTTGGAAAGGATACCTATGTGACTTCAGAATTATATGTTTTTAAGCTTTGGAATGAAACTTCCACATGTCAACAGTAAAAAGTTGTCACTTTAAATTTGCCTTGCTAGGCAAGTGCCTTATTTCAGACCCTGTTGATGGTTCAGGGGTGTTGTGGGGCGAATCCTCTTTTTGAGCTCTTTGGGGATGCACAATAGTAAGCACAGGCAGTTCTTTAGCATATAGTTCCCTATCCTTTGATAAAGTTTATGCAGATACGAAGGCTATGCTGGCATGGGAGTCTGAAAGCACAATGCTTCCGACAGCCTTTCTAAAGGCTCAAGTGCTTGTGGTCAAACCCTTCCTGACGTAAACATGTAAATTCCCAGTTTTCCACTGTTCTGGCACGTGTACACAGTAAACAGGAGGCCACAGCCTTGGAGGTCCCCACCAGCCCAAGGGAGAGCAAAGAAATCACCAAGAAACATCTGCCTGTGCCTGGCTCTGGAACGGGGTTATTAGCTCCTTTTCTTTGTTTTTACAGCAAAAAAGAGGCCAAACCAACAGTGGTCAGAGCACAAGGTGCCCACATTAACCGTTGTGAGCAAGTATAATGATCAAGGCAAGCAAGGACACAAGCAACACCACATGCTTTCTATGAGCTGCTGATGGTGGGCACGGGCCACAGGTAAGAAGGGGCTGAGACGCAACACTGGGCACAGACCTGGGAGCAGTGGCAGACGGGGTCCAATAGCTAGAGAAATTAATCACTTGTTACAGTGCTGAGAGCTCGCTGAAGCAAGAATAAAGTTTAATATGTACTTTTTGGCTTTTATTTTTAAAAGACTAGCTTGCTTTCCTCTGAATGACATCCTTCTTCAAGACATCCAAAAGACTCCAAGGCCTGCGCCTCAAAATATCACACATACAACCCTACTATAAACTTCTATTCTGCTCCAAAAGTGCAAGCAATGTCACCTTTAAGGCAGAAATTGAAGCAGAACATGTTTCCAAATACATGGAGTATTATGCAAGTTATATCATTAGCATAAAGGTATCATTTATTTCAAGAATGAAAAGACTGAAGAAGTCAGGGTAGTTTACAAGGTTGTCATTCATGCGAGAAAAGCCCATATAACGTAGGAATATGTTGACAATAAAAATCACATGTAGTATTAAAGAAGTGACTTCCTCTTTACTTTTCTTTAAAAAGAAGATTTTATCTAGGCACACAGAAAAAAGCAAGTTAATTGGACAAAAACCATGAATTTTACTCTACCTTGCAAACACCTAAATTTGGGTTGGGGTTCTTTGTTGATTATTTTTTTCCTTGTAACTTACTTTTAGAAATACCCAGGCTATTCTGACATCAGTTTATTCAAAATGACTGCTTCAGCATGGGAAGATAATCTTTTTGACTGTTTTTTGTTATTGTGTATGCATTGCTAAAATTTTTTTACAGATATTTTATGGATTTGCTGAGACTATTACAACTCTTTGAAGAAGGATCTCAAATTTGGAAATGAAATGGCACTGGTAAGAAGGAAGTCATGTCATAACCACAGGATAGCATGCTGTGTCTCTCAGATATTATTTTCCACTCCATATACAGACAAAGAGAAGGATGATTATAGAATTTGCTGCTGTAATAACTTAATCTAGCTGCAGCAGCACCGACCACTCAGCCGCACGGACTTCAGTGCCAGGCTCTAATGGCTTAGAAACTAGTGGTGCTGCACACATGCTCGGAGGGTTGGCAAGACCTGGAGCCTCTGTCGCAGCATCCTGAAGCCCTGTCACCCTTGTCTTCAGCTTGCTGTAGAAACGTAGGAGCCCTGGAAGAGACCCACTGAAATGTCAGCATGATATACTTTCTGAGCATCTGCTGTGTGGAGCTATTGTTATACCAGGAAAAATAAAACAAGGCTGAAAGCAAAGAAAAAACCCAGATTACTAGGCTGGCAGTGTTTTAAAACCACTCACTCCCTATCAGCCTGAAGCTGTGTAAGTGGAAGCCTGCACAGATTCAGGCAGCAGAGCCAGGGTGAGCAGTGGGGGAGGCTTGGCTGCGCGGCAGCCCGACCTCACTGCGCCGTGTGTCTGGCCGGGGAACCCACATCTGCAGCCTCCGGAGATGCAAGTAGCTCAGAAGGCCATGCACAGCTTTTACTGGATAAAACTTACAGTGACCTGTGCTCACTACCCTGTTTTCCAAGGACATCAGTGCTCATTAACTGTTTAACTTTTCACCTGTCTACTTGTCACCTTTCAAAAGAAGTCCTAATGTTATCCAATGCATGTCAGGTAGCAGATACACAGAGTACGTGTATCCTGGCAAGGATAAGTTAAGTGAGTTGAAACAAATGAGGTGTTGCAGCCTATGACACAGGAAAGCAAGCAAATGATTAATAGTCCAGTGAAAGATTATCCTCATCTGATATTTCCACACTTGTGAGAAATCCATCCCAGCTGCAATTTAGCGTAACTGTTGTCTATTTGGAGTTCCTACCAACTGTGCCTCAAGTACTTTTATTATTGTTCCCATCTATTTTCTGGTAATCTTTAGGAATTAGTATACAAATACCTCAGAGACCTAAAGATTTTAAGCTGAAGTGTTCAAAGTACTTTGTTTTCCAAGTCTAGACACCACAGAATGGATAGCAAAACCCTCTAGCCTGCAAGAGCACAAAGTAACCTGCCAAGCGACAGCAAAGAGAAAGGTTGCTGCTGAAGTAGTGTGATGATGTACTTCAAGGCTCAACCCCTTTCTGTAGTTTATGATAGCTGCCCAATGACAACTGAGCACTAGCATCAGTCAGACCAGAGAGAAGAGGAAAATGCCTTCCTTGCTTTCTCTGTACTCTACTTCCACAAGGGAGGAAAAACGCAACAGGTTCATACCACTACCAAGTTTCCTACATCCACCTGACAGGTTTTTAACCGCACAGTCACATTCTTCTGGAGACACTGATACATGCCGTGTAGGAAACCAGTACGTTGCATCCAAGGAATTTTTCTTAAAAATATACTTGCACATACCACGCAGAACAAGTTAGCACCTACAAAATCACATAGGCAGCTTGCAAAATGTTGCCCATTTTCTCATGTTTTCTGAAGGATTGTTTTCCTGAATCATTCTCTGCAAGAGTTTGCCACTATACTTTTATGGACAGATTAAGGAGAAGTTCAGGATTGCAATTACCTTGGTATTGAGGACTATATTCACAGGCAGTGTATTCAAGATACAAAACATAAGAACCCAAGAGACATTCTCCTTTCAAAACAGAGGTTNACAAGTCATCATAAGAACTCTGGATTCTTGTAAGATATATTACTCCTTTTTACAAATTCTTCCATGTCCATCTCCTTTCCTAGAGTAAGAAGAGTTCTGTTACTTTCTGGTACTACAGGAGAAGAAAGAAAAAAAGCAAAGGAAAAAAAAAAAAAAACAACAGAGAGAGGAGATCTGCAGGAGAGGGCCAAGATCTGGCGAAGTTCATCCAGTACAGGAAGTTTAGAAGGGCAAAGTTTATAGGGACAAATGGTCCCTCTCCTACAAAAAGTCCTGTTTCTAGAGAGNGTAATCTTTAGGAATTAGTATACAAATACCTCAGAGACCTAAAGATTTTAAGCTGAAGTGTTCAAAGTACTTTGTTTTCCAAGTCTAGACACCACAGAATGGATAGCAAAACCCTCTAGCCTGCAAGAGCACAAAGTAACCTGCCAAGCGACAGCAAAGAGAAAGGTTGCTGCTGAAGTAGTGTGATGATGTACTTCAAGGCTCAACCCCTTTCTGTAGTTTATGATAGCTGCCCAATGACAACTGAGCACTAGCATCAGTCAGACCAGAGAGAAGAGGAAAATGCCTTCCTTGCTTTCTCTGTACTCTACTTCCACAAGGGAGGAAAAACGCAACAGGTTCATACCACTACCAAGTTTCCTACATCCACCTGACAGGTTTTTAACCGCACAGTCACATTCTTCTGGAGACACTGATACATGCCGTGTAGGAAACCAGTACGTTGCATCCAAGGAATTTTTCTTAAAAATATACTTGCACATACCACGCAGAACAAGTTAGCACCTACAAAATCACATAGGCAGCTTGCAAAATGTTGCCCATTTTCTCATGTTTTCTGAAGGATTGTTTTCCTGAATCATTCTCTGCAAGAGTTTGCCACTATACTTTTATGGACAGATTAAGGAGAAGTTCAGGATTGCAATTACCTTGGTATTGAGGACTATATTCACAGGCAGTGTATTCAAGATACAAAACATAAGAACCCAAGAGACATTCTCCTTTCAAAACAGAGGTTAGCCAACAGCATTTTAAAAAGGAGTCTAAAGCTTGATAAAACTGAAAGAAGAATTAAACATGCATGTGGACAGTGAAATCATCTATATTCTACAGAGATTAAAAAAAACAGATGAAGGGTATGTAGTCTGTTCCTTGAAGGCAGCAGTTAATGGCTAGCTTACAGAAATTAGGGATAAATTCCCCATGGCAGACTTTCCAGTGATCTAATCTCATCATCAAACATCAGAACTTCTGTAAAGATGGACAATGTCCAGTGTAAAACTGGTGATTTACTAGATTTATCATTAAGCCTCTTTTTCCCTTCTCATGTCTGCAGTGACCAAAAGTTACAGGAAATCTTGACCTAACATATCTTTCTCCATTAATTCCTCACACTGTTTAAGGTAAGCCTCTGCTTACAGGAACTCTTACTAAAACAAGACAAAGTTTTTCTGCAGTTCTATATTACTTTTAAGGGAAAAAAGGCATGACGATTCACTGTAAAAATCCTCTCAGAAATGAAGTACTGTTGCGGCATACAAGGAATAATGGGGCGGGGGGGGAGG
>VXBL01000556.1:304199-347715 GCA_013400195.1 Aramus guarauna
GAGTTCTTTAAGCAATGAAGTCAACAGTTAAGCAATGAAGCAAACAGTCCAGAGTTTACAGCAGAAAATATTCAGGGCTTCTCACCTCCAAGTTCAGCTTTCACATTTAAATTCTACTGAGGATAACTACAGTAGTCTGCCAATTTCAATCTGCAAAAAGGCAAGTGGAGCCAGCCAGACTCCTTCTGTGCAATCTACTGGAGACAGCATTGCAAACCTTCTGTGCCTCACTTCACATCCTCTGAAGTGGCAGACCACCACATCTGACTCACAGGCACAGCACAGGAATCACTCCAGTCACGTTGATGGAGGTGCTCAGACTGCTACGGTAAGTACCACAAAGAAACCTTATAAACAATGAAGAGAAAAAAGCCACACTTCACATAAATAGGAGACACTATCCTGCTCCCAGGGAAGCCAACAATAAAACACTCACTGACGCCAATGGGAGGACTTTCAAGCTTCAATTTACATTAAATTTGAGGAGAAGTGTTAAAGCAGTAGTTTTTGTCTTCCCCTTTACCCTCTCTATAAAAGTGAACAACCCCATCCTCACCAAATCATTGTGTTTGTCAGCTTCCTGCCTCTCCCTCCATAGTGGGATCCAAGCAGCTAAGCTGTTTATAGATGCACAGACTTGTGTGTGATTTTAATTTTATTTGACTCTAGAGAAGAGTAAGACTTGCCGGGGTGGTTTCTGACACTACAAGATTCACTCATTTTCTTCATTCCCTTCATATTTGCTAAAGCAGTGGTAACACAGTCAAACCGCAAGCCTCCTTTGGGTGTGGCAGGAGATATAGTCCATAAATATTTGTGAGAGCTCCTATAAGTACTCCTTACAGTTTTAAGAACTTGATTCAAAGACTTTCAAAGACACTAAGATCCCCATAGATACAGGAAAGGATCTTGTCAGATCCTTAAAAAGCATTAAAGGAGAGGAATACATAATCCCCCATTGATTTCAGGAGTAGTTACCTTTATCAATGATCTGGACAAGGAGCACACCCTCAGTAAGTTTGCAGTTGGGCAGGAGTATTGATCTGTTTGAGGGCAGGAAGGCTCTACAGAGAGATCTGGACAGGCTGGAGCGATGGGTTGAGGCCAAGTGTATGAGGTTCAACAAAGCCAAGCGTCAGGTCCTGCACTTGGGTCACAACAACCCCATGCAATGCTACAGGCTTGGGGAAGAGTGGCTGGAAAGATGCCCAGCAGAAAAGGACCTGGGGGTGTTGATCAACAGCCAGCTAAATATGAGCCAGCAGTGTGCCCAGGTGGCCAAGAAGGCCAACAGAATCCTGGCTTGTATCAGAAATAGTGTGGCCAGCAGGACTAGGGACATAATCATCCTCCTGTAATCAGCACTGGTGAGGCTGCACCTCGAGTACTGGGTTCAGTTTTGGGCCCCTCACTACAAGAAGGACATTGAGGTGCTGGAGCATGTCCAGAGAAGGGCAGCAAAGCTGGTGAAGGGTCTGGAGCACAAATCTGATGAGGAGCAGCTGAGGGAACTGGGGTTGTTCAGCCTGGAGAAGAGGAGGCTGAGGGGAGACCTTATGGCTCTCTACAACTCCCTGAAAGGAGGTTGTAGCCAGGTGGGTGTTGGTCTCTTCTCCCAAGTAACAAGTGATAGGACAAGAGGAAACCGTCTCAAGTTGCACCAGGGGAGGTTTAGATTGGGTATTAGGAAAAATTTCTTCACCAAAAGGGTTGTCAAGCACTGGAACAGGCTGCGCAGGGAAGTGGTTGAGTCACCATCCCTGGAGGTATTTAAAAGACGTGTAGATGTGGTGCTTAGGGACATGGTTTAGCACTGGACTTGGCAATGCTAGGGTAATGGTTGGACTAGATCTCAAAGGTCTTTTCCATCCTAAATGATTATATGATAAACTCCTTGGGTAGAATTACAGAATTCTGTACATCTTGCTAGCATGTATTTACATCAATACCTATTAATCACACTGAAAATATGGATTGAAGATCTTCGCTCCCATTAACTTTTGCTGAAACATAGGTGGGCTCTTAAAAGTTTGTATCAGTGGCGCCTAATGGCCCAAAAGGGATGATTTGGAATGGATTGATGCTACTGAGATACTGAACACTGACATCAGTTAAGCGTGAGCTCTTACCTTCAACATTCAAGTTCAGTTTAACAGTCACAGCTTCAAAAATTTCTTTCCCAAATGCCTCAGTCCCACATGCATTCACCTAGAGATTTCCAACCACTCAGCAAGGTTCCACTGAGCATCTTACTTCCTTTGATTTATGAGTGCCTCCAATAGGCAAAGCTTAAACATCATGGAGAAAGTCAGAGGGATATCATAAATATGCTTGCCTTTGTTTCAGTATGTGGTATTTGCTGCTTCTTGAGTGAAAGTCTCAAGGACTACAGTAACTGGAAAATTAACAAAGGAATCATAGAGGGAACAAGGCAACTATGAACTTAATGACCAAATATCCCTTCTTCTTTCTCACATATATGAACCTTTGAGAATAATCAAAGAAAAAGATAGGGTTTATGCATTAAAGGGAATTGAGTCTCTCTACTCACTTTGTCTTTGTTGTAGAGTCATCTTTCTGCTTAGGGTGACATGGCTCATTCAGAAGTCTCTTATTGAAAATTTCAGTATTGTTTGAGCTTAATATTAGAGACCAAGTTGTCTAAAATATATGACTTCCTGAATAGCTGCACATAGTTCTTTGACAGCATTTTTGCCTCACAGAGATGTTACAGGGTGGGTTCTCCCCCCCCTTTTCCAAATATTTCCTTTATTGTGATCTGAACTTCAGAGAAAGATCCAGGAGAATAGCTGTGCATCAGTCAGGCCCCACGCTGGCTCTCCTCAGGGGTGGGGAGCAGGCACTCCAAAGCTATCCTGCATGGCAAGTGGGGTCTGTCCTAATTACTAACAGGCTGACATAGCAGTCACCAAGCTATGTGGGGATCTGAAGATGATTAAGCCTCCCCTGACATCACTCCAAAAGACAGTAACGCACCCTCCTCCAGCTTTCCCCTTCTTTCATAGGTGAAGAAAGGCCACAGCTAACATCATTGCTTCTGCAGTAAGGCCAAAAACTAGAGGAGAAAGCGATGGCTAACCGCAAAAGCTTCATGGTATAAAATTTGTACGTGGATATAAAGCATTCCTAAAGTACAATTAACAGCCACTGCTCCTGAAACTGCCAACATCCGATGATTTATCATTTAGTTTACTTACCACCGTTTCAAAGCCTTATCTTCAAGAAAACAGCACAGATGAGCACATTGTTGTCTCAGTCTAGTACTTAGCTTTGGATGCTTTTAATTGATTCTCTGTTAAAATAAAATATGCCACGTAAAATAACACTGAATCCAGTTTACACTTTGGGCAAGCTGACTTGGTTTGCCAAGGTTCCCTGTACAGACAATACTGCAGAAAGAGAGCAAGCTGGAAGCCTCCAAGTACTGCAGTCTTCTCAGATACATCGGTACAGCTTTGTTCATAGTCCAATGAAGTGGACCTGTCTGATATGGTCAGACTATCAGCAAGATGTCTAGAAGACACCTGTTCAGCAGAGAAAACTAGCAAAAGTTGAGCATGGAGAAGGCTTTGGCACATTGAATAAATTCTGTACAGTCACATCAAAGAATATCCACAGGCAACCCAAAGGAAGTCAGCAGAAACTCCAGTAACTTAAGGAGTGGGAGACCACAATATAAGCTGTTGGCATTTACGGAAATTGCAAACATAAATCAAATACAGAAAATAGCACTTTTAAAAAGAATTTTATTTATTTATTAATAAACCATACTTCTATAATCTACACCATATACTGGCACAGGCAGAAACCTATCAGTTTTCACCTTCTCATTTGGGACAACTTACAGTATCCTGAACATGAAATTAAGGTAAGTGTCTAGCAAGGGGAGCATTTTCTTTAAAGAAATAAATACCAACAGATAAGTCTTAATAAAAATAGTTAAGCAGAAGGCAATGCAGAGGGGTTTGTCAGAGGTCCATAACACTGTCAGTGAATTGCTGGTTCTCAAACTTTACTGAACATTTTCCAGCAATGTACTTAGCATGTGACCTTTCTGTGGCTCCACAGTTTCCCCAACTGTTTTCATAGCTCATAAAACATTTAGGAAGTGTTTATAAAAACTGCTTGAGGAAACCGTGCCACAAAGAACTTGAGCTTCACGTCTCAGCAGTCCAGCTTTGATTTAGTTCTCTTCGATGGGATTTCATTTTGCAAATGCCCCTCTAACATCTGCATGAAGGTCCTCTTGGGATAGCACTGAGACATAGTCCAGTTTTATGTATATTACTTGGCCAAGTTCCTCCAGCATGTGATGGTTGACTTGCCTCCCTCATGAAATCACACATGCAAACGTTCCCCACACATACACTTACTGATGGCCACTTTCAGTGATCTGACCGCATTGGGAAGAAATATTATGTCATAAACACCATTGCAACATCTGGGATGGATCCTTTTGGAACCCAACACATGAACTGCCAAACCCAGAGAGCACTCCCGCATCAGAAGTCCATGACTGACGGTGCTTGACCTACTGCCCTGCAAGCTCATCCCCGCTTTTTTATGCATGCTCGAGCAGCCTGTTTGGAAACACACAGCCAGAGAAGTGTCACAGATGAGCTCTCAGTATATAGCTCTCTGGAGAATGTTTGGAGAGTGCAACAACGAAACATGATCATGCAAGAACAATGAGGTTTAAAACCAACATTTTACTACGCTTAATTAACTAAAACCAACATTCACAGAGTTCTGGTGGAACTCTAGTCTTCAGCCACAGACTCATGACTTTCTGAGTCTTGGATATTAATTAGCAATTATCAGTAGCTTGTGAATATGCTCAGGATAAGGAGCCTTGCCCCAAAGAAAGACCTTCCATTGATTTCCTATACTGTAGCTTTCAAGTTAAACATCACCAAAACAATTACCACATAAAATAAGAAGCTGTTCAGTCATAATGTATTTTACTTATAAATTAAGACAATTCTGCTGACAAACAATAAATGCTCTAGCACACACATTTTCAATATAGCCATCTTTAACCTCTTCTAAGTACAAAGGGAGCATCACCTTGCAAACTGATGGCCCTGTCCACTTGGCTAAATAGTCATATGCTTCACCAAGATCTTCTTAAGAGAGTTAGTTAAATAAAAGGTACTTAAAACCTATTCATGTACCTACCTCCAGGTACCTGAACTAGTTACTCAGCTTGTGAAAAACTACTAATATTATGCAAAAAAGTGCCACCCATAAACATGGCAAAGATTTTATTCTTCTTTAATAGTAGAGATTCAATACCCTTCTTAACAGAGTAAGACAAGTACTATTTGTAATAAAAATAAATTATGGCATACGCATAAAACTTTTAGCACATACTTCTGACAATAGAACTTTTCCAGTTCAAGGCTGCTTTATGACAGTAAAAAAAATAATGTTATTCAATCCCAGGAATCACCTATGTGATTTTTGAGTGTCTAGTCAAGCGTGCACATTCTCACCCCTATTAATTAATTATCCACTCCTAAGCAGTAAATAAGAAGCAGTCATTACCCTTGAGGAAAAAGCATGACATACATATCAGGTGTTAGACATAAAAACCGCTTCAACTGGTTATTTGGTTCCCAGGCTTAGCTCAGGAATTAAAATGAAGCAGTCAATGGAAAACAGCTACCCTGTTCCTAGTTCCGAGGACTGCTGGACTCTTTAGATGTTGCCAGACAACATAATGGTGCACCTTTCAAGTTACCATTAACCTTGAGCCATTTACATATTGACTCCATCTAGACAGCTGCAGGACAGACAGGGGAAAAGCAAGTGCCCCTTCTACAAGGTCTTGACATCATTTCAGAGGAACGAACAAACCGTGCTCATGACATTGAGAAGAAATTGTAGCATGCTCCTGCGAATTTTTTTTAAAGTCAGTTCCACTACATTTTTCAGAAACCTGTTATTGGCTACCTTTTATCAACAAAGACCTCTCTACAGTGTGCACACACCACGTTACATCACCTCCTTTACTTCATTTTTCTTCCCTGCTGAAAAAAAAGAAAGCCTGCAATAATGCTCTCCCTCCCCCTGCACCTTAACTGGATGACCCAATCCAAGTATTTCTTATCATCTTGACGGCTAAACAGAGACACAAAAGGCACAGGCACTACAGATCTGAGAAACAAGGTCAAATGAAAGAGATCTGAATTGTGACAAAGCGTTACTTATGATGGTTTGCAACTTCTTTCTCTGAGCAATTAGCCACACACTGTGCTACAGGTGGTTACAGTCTATATATTGGAGTACATCCCACAAATAACTTATGTAGCTTCACAGCTATGACATTGGTACTTGAAAGAGTGGCCAGCACACCTATAACAGCTGCAACACTCAGGTTATTGGTTCTAAAAATCAGGTTTTGTGTGTGCTTTGCTGCTGCTAAGGTTAATCATAAAAGCATAACTGAGAAGGCTTATTTTGCAAGCATAGAGGAAAACAAAAAATATAATTTACAATGATGAAAGAAGGCTTTAGGGTGTTATCAAATCCCTGCTTAAAGAAACCATGGAGACAATATAAGAGCTGACACGTTATTATGTAAAAATATACATAGCTCATGCTCTCCAAGCCTAAAATCCCTACTTCACCACAATCCAGTCTCAAAAGCTTTATTTCCTAATGGACAAAAACCAGGCAAGAATCACATCTGACTTGTTCAATGGGATAGACCAGAAAGACCCAATATTATCCAATAACTGAAAGCCTCAGACACAATTCCTCTGGAGCAGAAGTCAACCTAGAAACTTAAAACAACAAACAAACACCGCGCCCCCCCCCAAAAAAAAAAAAAACCCACAAAAAAACACAAACAAACAAAAAGCACCCCACCACAAAAAACAAAACCCAGCCAAACACCACAAACCAAAACACTCTCTCTCCCCAGTGTTCTATAACTTTAAATAGGCATGGACAAAACAATTCAACAGACTCCTGTGTTTATAGTAATAGTACAAAACACCACAAGCAAAGTTTCCCATTAAAAAGGACACTTCCATCTGAGGTGGTTACCCAGTCTGCCCAGAATCCATTGCACAGCTGTTTCCTTTGCTGCCCTCCTGTTTCCAGAAAATAGTGTAGTTAAGATGTTCACACACCCATGCTCTGAGAGCCTGTGCTCACCACTTGTCTTCAGAAAGAATGCATTTTTTGCTATTTAAAAAGTCATATAATTAATGCTAGTACTATATTGTTTTCATAAAGAGGACACTTATCAAAGTCACATAGCCTAACTCCTCATTTCTTTTAATTAAGAAAACATCTATTGACACCACTACTTTTCTCCCCATATTATCCACCTCTGTGCTTGGCAATCACAGAGGTAGAGTGAACATTACCAATTCTACATCACCATCGCATCACTGTGGACTATAAAGCTATAACAATATAGAAATAAATATCACCTTCAAAGACCTTCCATTCATAGAACCATAGAATGGTTTGGGTTGGAAGGGACCTCAAAGACCATCTAGTTCCAACCCCCCTGCCATGGGCAGGGACACCCTCCACTAGACCAGGCTGCCCAAAGCCCCATCCAGCCTGGCCTTGAACACTGCCAGGGAGGGGCAGCCACAGCTTCTCTGGGCAACCTGTGCCAGTGCCTCACCGCCCTCATAGTCTAGAATTTCTTCCTTATGTCTCGTCTAAATCTACCCTCCTGCAGCTTAAACATATGCTTGCTCGCAGTGGTTTCTCTAGAGCTTGAAATTTACCTTTGTGCTTCCTCAAAATATACATGGCTTCATCAAAATATAAGGTAACTTAAAACTCCTGGAAGGGAGAAGATACATGAAGTACACAAATTTACTGTGCTCAAGGAGGGTAGTTCTGTCTTTGCCGAGTTAAACTGCAGTCCTTCAGTCATCATCGCGAAGAGGAATGAAAGAGGCAGTCAGCAAGAAACACTGCTAGATCTAGAGAACAATTCACAAGAGGAAATGCTCTGGGAAAGCTCATTGATATAAGATGTGACCCTTTACGGTCATAGTGAGATCTTTCTTCACACTGCTCAGAAAGTTCCTCACCACACTAAGACAGATTGCTGATATTTATCTTTTTTTTTTCTTGTATGAGAAAACTCAGGTCTATTTAAGACACACACACACCCCTTAGTTACCTTCACAACACATTTGCTTTATTACTCTGCAGTTAATGCTGTAGAAATACACTCACACATCTACAAAATTAATTCACTGTCATGCTGTAGCTACACTAAGGAGCTGTAGCTGAATAGTTTTCTTTTAGAGGTAAAACAGATAGAAGAATATTTATTTAAAGCAAATCTAGTATGTGGATTATAAGTAAAAGCTTCTAAATGGAGCTTTTTTTCAGGAGGTTAAAATAGTACGGTTAAACAAAGATGGGAAAATTAATACTTGGGCAGAACCAAGGCTGTCTAGGGTACTACTCACCAACCAACATTTCTGCAGAGCCAGCAGGATGACCAGGAACTCTGGAGCGCATCCAGTCCTACAGCCCTTCCACTCCAGCCTAGCGGGGAACCTGCCTCGCCCCTCAACAACTCCTCCAAAGCACGCACAATTCCTTCTGCCCAATTGAACTGGCAAGTAGGGCCATCCAAGTTATTTGCTTGTAATGTGCCCAATCCATGAGCCTATGGCAGTAATTGCAAGAAAGATGTTTGGTGATTTAACACGATCAAAACCAATACACCTTCCTACCACCTGAGCTGACAAAAGGACTGATTTTGTGCACCTGAGCAGAATTCAAAGAACTTTTTTTTTAAACATGCCATTTTTCAGCTATGATGCTTTTCTGTCATTACCTTGAGAATTGTCTTACAATTTTCTATCCCATAAAAGTATGACATTTCAATTGACGTAGAACAGGGTTATGCCTTTAACTGGATGGCAGCCCACTACTTAAAAGGCACCTTGCTTGGTTGACGCAGTTATGTTTCTGCCAGCCTTGGAGAACAGACAGCCTGGTCTCATGTGGTTTTACTTGTGCGTTTGTTTCCCCCTTTATTGCAGATTCCACACCTGAATATGTAATCTTCAATGGTGTTGTGCGTGCTTGGCCAGAAGTAAAACATTTTATGCTTCATCCTTGCTTTTCCCAATACGTAGATGAACATGAAGGATTTACACACAGAGTATTTCTGACCTCCTGCTGCGAGTGGTATTTCAGCAAGATGTCCTTTTTTGGCAGGAGTGGGGGAGAAAGGAAAGAGGCAATTCCTACCTTTTTACAATGGGTCTAGGACCTCAAAAGTTTAAGGTACGGTGATCAAATGACCAACAGAAGCATCCCTTGTCTAATACTTTTGCAAGGCTACACCATTTTATCTCAAACTCTTCTTCCTACGGCTTCCACGCTTTTCGTTTTATAATAATATGATGAAAGGAGATCCAGTTTTTTAAAAGTGACCATGTTTGTTTCCTAGGCTTAGAAAGCACCTACATATTGTTTAAGAAAAACAACCTGAGATGTCAGTGAAACTAGATATGCTCCGCATACTCTCAAATCTAATACAGTATCTAGCATCTCATTGTCTGTTTTCCTCAGAATACATTTTGCCCAAATTATTATTGGCCTGATATAATTGTTTTTTTAATAAATATAACACTAAGACAAGTCCAGTTCCTGTTCGAGATTACCACAGTATCAAAACAGATCAAACTTAACTTTGGTAAGTACTCAGTAATTACACTAAGCAAAATGCCACTCCTGTATCCTCTTTCTACATTCTTCTCACCTCCTAAAACTCCTTATCTTTTGATTACACCATTGTATAATCAAACAAACATTATTAAAGCAATTTCAGTATTGTCAGCCCTAATTAATTTACATATCAGTTATTTCCTTTCTGAGGGACTATAAGCCAAGATAACACTTTATTTACATTTATTTGTATCCCTATCACTCTACATGGCAACTCTAAAAGCAAAACTTCACCAGATTTTATGACCTGACTGTATGTTACACAAAGAAAAGTTAAATCACCTTTTATGAGTCCTCTGCCTGTACAGGAGAAATGCTGAGTGATACTGACTTACCATTGCTGGAGTAAAAGTCATTAACTCAAACCAAAAGCCAAAAAAGCTAGAACAAGTTACAAGAGCTTTGAGAGAAGCTTCTCCCCAGTACAAAGAAAAGTTTTCTGATAAAACTCTCCTTTGTCCCAAATAATAGAACAGTGCTACGCCCACAATGATTTACAGCATGAGCTTCAGTGTGAATATGGACAAGAAGTCCCAGTCCTGCAGTTACTAGTAAGCCTTCAAAACCATGATCCCACAGAGAAGCTTGTTCAGGTACAGCCAGAAATCTGAGTGGTACACAACAGCCAACGCTTTGAACACCTGATCTCAGCATATTTATGCATTCCAAACGTAGCAAGTTATTGCTTCCTGGCTGATCGCTAATACATCTGTATGTTTGCATTATGCCTGAGGGTAGTTATAGGTCTCCAGCAGCATTTTAATAAGATATTTTATATGTTTTTTCTGAATTCTATTAAGAAATTTACCACGCAAGACACTCCCAGGAAATTACAGAGAGGGGAAGAAAACCCAAACCAATCAAAACAAAAAACCCCCACAGGTGCAGCCTTCTGCTGTCAATATAGCATTAAGGTTACATTAGATTAGATCACACTAATGAAGGCTGAAACCTGCACCCAGGAGAAAGCTGCACACTGATGACAATTTGGTCGTCTTATAGAGTTTTCTGTAAGAATAAAAGCCACAACTAGAGTTTGGCTGCTGTTCCAAATGGCCCAGTTCATTATTTTTTAGGATCAGATATATGACATGGCATCAGCACTCTCACTAGTGCTCCACTACTCCCAAATATTAGAGTCTTACTGGCCCAAAGGTACCCGTAGATTATAGTCAGGAGATCCTAATTTGCTAGGGACAATTGTTCTTCTGCATTAACATGTGCACACAGTGCATGTACTTTACTGGTCCAGGCACCTGATATGCCTCATGAAAGGAAGAGAGTAAATAATTCCAGGGATTTATGTATTAAAGGCTGATTAGCTTATTCTTTTATTTGAATAACTCCAAAAACCCCACCCTACTACAAGAGATAAGAATCTCATTTATTTCCAAAGAAGCGACAGTCCACCAAATGGTTCAAAACAAAAAGCTATGCAAAAAAGGGCCATCACATCTGTCAGTGTTGATATTCAGGTACTACTTATTGCCTTGTGACAACTGTCTTTGGAGTCAAAACCTGCCCACATTTCATGTGGGCCAATAAGAGGTTTTAAGGTGGAGGGAAATGCAAACCAGACATTTCCAAGCTATTCTAGAAGACCACAGATATATCTTCACTTCTATCTCCACTCTGAGCTGCTCACCTGCAACATGCCAGACACAAGGCCACATCTGACATTTTACACACATCAAGACTGTCTCCAAGCATCACAGCCTCACCTGCAAGGCAGTAGGTGAGCACCAACTGGATGTCCACAAACTGAACTCAGCCTTCCCGCCTAAAGACATGCTAATTCCCATGCAGATGCAAGACTTACCAGGGATGCAGGGAGGCAATACAGAACTGATGTTTGGGGGTTTTTGTTCTGGGTTCTTCCTCCCTTCCCCAATAGAAACTTGGTGGTTCAAGTAAGGAGTTAATTTGGGGCTTTAGCACAAAGATAACTGTCTTGTTTAGTGACCAAAGTGCAGGATGTTTTCTTCAGGTACTCAGAACCGTTTGATTGCAGTGACATGTATAGGAGTACACAGTAGTTAAGTCAATGTGACTTGCGTGATGACGAGCAGTGCTCTCCTTGAGGAGAGACAGCAGTGTTTCTAGATATGCAATTTATTTGCATGTTTCAGAGCTAGGACAATCTGCAAGTCACATACTCATGCAGAAAATGGCATGTTTGTTATTGGGAAGGGGCTTCAAGTCCTTAAACTCAATTCAGAGTTCCTCTTCCTTAGAAAAAAGTTTATTGAGGAAAGACCCAGTAGCACAGTTTGTAATTATTGAAGAGGGAGCTATGAACACTAAGAAAGAGACTAAAATGAATTCTAGGAATCTAACAATTCATGTGAGAAGAAAGTAGTATTTGGAATTTGGCAAGATTTACCAATGCCAGGAACTAATGATTTCTTTTTTTTTTTAAATCCACCACTCTAAATTGTAATTAAATTATCATAATTCCCCAGGGAATTTCAGTTAACTCATTTCTTTCAGGATCATGTTGAGCATACAACACTTCTGAAGAGCTTCCAGTTACTGAACACCAGACTTTAAGATAAGCAATTTTTAGCCCTTTCCTTTGCACATGGGCTACAAAACAGCCCAACCTGCGACTCCCATTTCTCTTCTACTCTGCTCATCTTTTCTTTAGGTCTTTATACTATTTTATTCATGAAATAATCAAATAAAACCTAAGTGGTTAACTGGACAGTTTACTGGGTAAGATCTTTTGATTTAAGTTACACAGTCTAGTTGCATGCCCACCCAAGGGTCTGAAGCGAAGGAAACTCGGTGGTCTAGCCTAAGTCCCATGGCACAGATATGCTCTATCACCAAAGCAAAATACAATATCCCAGAGATTCTGAAACATACCTCCTGCCTCTTTGCAGAGAAATGAAAGTTGACATGAATGGAAATTAAATTATCTTCTTCCCCCAGAGGCGGTCATCTTCCCAGGTCAGAGGTATGCAAAGAAAAAATGAGAGCTCACATTTCATGGCTTGCACCATAGCTGTGACTAGACAGACAATATCTCCTATTTTTTCTCCCCACACCACCAGCTCACCCCCCCCACCTTCCTGACTTAGATTTTCCAAATATTCCTCATAATAGAACTATTAGAATACAGAGGGGGGGGAAAAAAATGCAGATTTAAGCAAAGCATTAGTTGTGGAAATGTGCTGAAATTGAAAATTGTGTGGGTTTGTATAGAGGAAGAGAATACTGTCACATAACTTCACTGAAACAGATGGTTTGCTTTGATTCTCAGAAAACCATAAATAAACACTAGAAAAATCACTATGAATTTTTTAAGAAATTGTTGGTGGGAATTGGAAAAGAAAAGACATGGCAAAAGAAAACAGATTGTCAGATTTGCAATTGCAAGCTAGCTGAGAATAAATACTTCTAAAAAACAAGCTTATGTTTCACAAATATTTACAGTAGATGAAAACCCTAAGGGCACCTAAGAAAAAAAGCAGGAAGACAGCACAGTTACATCATTAAGGCCACCATGAAAATTTCTGGACTTTAATGAATTAGCAAGCCCTGCATAGGCCCCTTTCAGTGATTTAATCAGAATTCAAGTTTGGTATTAACACAGATGAGTTCTACCACACATGTAATCTCTAAGCATACAAATAAACCAACAAATGCAATATGCAAACATTTTAATGCTTGGGATATTTAGAGAAGTTGACTTTTTTTTTTTGCAATGCTGTGAACAAATTATCTTCCAGATGACCAGTAATTTGTCTTAAAAATTTATCCTGTTTCATAAGCATTCAGAAGCAGGAAAAGTTCCATGATGTACCATGTTACTGCTCTAAGTTGCACATTTTTAGTTCACTGAAATTGCAGAATTAAATGTTGGCCTAAGATACTGCGAATATGAATCCATTAATTAATATTGGTTTGTTTTCACACTAGACAAAAAATAGGTACACAGTCAGTGAAAAAAAAATATATATCTTCTGAGCAGTAGCAGATTCCCCTCATGAAGGGACACTAACACAATCTCTTCTGATTGTCTATATATCCCCTTTCACCCTCAACTAACCTGCACTACAGTTAAGTGGTTTTATCCATAAAGATGTGAACAGATTCATTAAATCATGTTTATTTTGCTGACTTGACGAAGGCAGGTTATCCGTATAAAATAAGATGCCAATGATAAGGCAGTGTAAGGTAATTAAATTCCTCATCTTTCACATTTAAGAAACAGCCCTATATATGGAATACAGCTGAATGGGTTAAATGCATCCAGCACTAAGATCCATTTTCTTTTTATTGCTTTAAATATTGCCACCGATCTTAAAAATTACAGGAGTTGGAGGGTTTTATAGTAACCCTCACTGACATTGCTCGGACTGCCACCAAACAGGACTGGCAACCTGCTCTCTAGCTCTGTTCTGCGTGTTCATGTTTCTGTCCTATTATTCAGGAGAGAAGTTTTGTTTAGTCTTATCCAAGATAATTTCCACTGAACATGCTAAAACCCTGTTACTGGTTAGTCCCAACACTTGACTGTAGAGTTAGGAATACGTAAGCACGTTGTTGCAGGAGTTGAGTATTAAAGACTTCCGAGTCAATAGGAAAACAAAAATGTGAATATGTCAAAAGAAATACTTTACAGGGAAAAGACACACATTTTTAAAAGCTTGTTTCTCTGGATCCAGGAAGTATTTTTGATAGAAGCAGTCAACAGCATTTGATTTTACTTTTTCTTTTCCTAAGTAGTGTTGGGATGAGAAGACAAACATGCTGCCCATAACACTGAGCTCAGTTGCATGACAAGCTATGGTAGGTTTGTGACTGTACACGCAAAGAGAGCCTGTCTAACCACATCTGTCTTTTTTTGGGGGTATTCTACAGAGAGAAGCTGATGACAGCTCAAATACTTGCCATTTCACTATGGACAAATCCCTTCGCGGCACACACTTGTGCCATTATAAAACCAGCAATAACAACGATGCTCAATCCAACTGGAGCAATCCTAGTGAAAATAGATAAGTAAATTAGCTCCTCACTGCCCAAACAACCCCAAAACATTTCTAGGAAGTACCTAGATCCTCCACCGCTGCAGCAGTATGGCTGTTGGTCATCATGATAGGTGGAGCTTATCCATCTTATCCTGAATTTACTCTCTGGCATGGGATTGCTGATCCCGTGAGACTGGTTTTATATTCAAAGCATTCTCAAAGCTTTGTTTCCTTTGTGGCACATTCTGTATCCATCAACATCAAGCCACAAGCTCCATTTTTTTCCTTGTTAATTATGCCTATGCTGCTTTGCTCTGGCTTTGTTCATTGCAGAGCTTTGATAAATGAGCTTTCTGCCCTCATCATTCTGAGGACACAGAGAGAAGTCCCATCCAGTTCCAAATTAAATGATGAAAATAAGGAAATGGTTTGGTTTTCATATTGGAAATTGATGAAGTGTGCGGAGGCAGGGAGGAAAAAAAAATTTAAAATTCCAGAACTAACCAGACTGGACCAGCAGCTCTGACTTCCTGGAGCCGCTGGGTCATCCAGCTCTGGATACATTTCCAACCATAAAAGCAACTTTTCACTTTATTTTTGCACGAGTCCAGCTTTCCAGTTTGAAAAATAGTAAAGCTTCTCTTAGTTAGGTAGCTTTTTTTGTGAGTACACCTTGTTTCCTCTGTTTAGTAACGGCACAAATGCTGCAATTAGTGCCACAACACCACTATCCTGCCTTTGTGACCAGATAACCCTCTGACATTTAAAATTAACTTGCTGCTCAGTACTGTACTTCAAATATTACAGCCAGTCTATACCTAGCTTTTACTTTTACCTCTATGGAGCTCAACAGAAAGAAAAGCAGCCTATAGCTTAATTCTGCATGAACAGTACAGTGCGGTCTCCTTCCAACCCCAATGAAGGAGTAATACAGAAGCTGGCAGGGGGAGGTGGAGAGAGGAAGAAAACCCTCAGTCCTAAATAGACAAGCCCATAGCTGCTCAATTATAAGCCAATGACAAGGTCTTTGTAAGGGTGCCAGCACCTGTTTCTCATGGAAGGAAACTGTGTACCATACTGATAAGAACTAGTAAAATTACTGCGGCACAGATTGATTAGAGGACAGGAAAGCAAGAATAGCATAAACTGATTTCAAATTGTTTTACATAACCAGCTTTCTGGCTTAAGCAGGTATAACATGATGACAAAATATGTTTAAACAGCAGCGGTCACCTGGCCACTCCTCATCCCCCATCCTCTCTCAGGGAAGCAGCAGTTCCCACCAAAAATCCACCCAAACAAAAAAGGTCAGTTGTAGGACAGCTCACTTCAAGACCGTACAAAATAACCTACTCCAGCTCTCTGCTCACCCAAAGTGGTGTTTGTGAAGCAGCAGCTTTCTGTGGTCTTTGCCCAGGGACCATCATGGCTGTAAGTCACATCCAGAGTCCAGTAGCCCAATACCATGGCTAAGAGGGAACACGTTTCTTTCACTTGTGTTAATTCCCTCTTTTTGTCTGTTTTCTATCAAACAAAACATCCTTCACTTTTTAGTAATAAATTACACTGAAATGTATCCAATGGTACCTAGAGGGATAACCAGCTGTATTTAAGTTCACTTAATTTCTTTGTTCTCATGAAAACTTGCAAGTTTCAGGCATGGTATGAATAAGGAAACAAAACAGACTTGATTCAGAACCAGAATCAAAGTGTTCCCATGATTTGGCTCTTTTGTCCTTCTCCTGTTTCTCTGTCTGTATCTGATTTTTCTGAAGCTCCCAGCAGCAGGATGGCACAGCTCTTTTTTTCCCTTTGCTAACTGCGAGTCGTCATTGCATTGGGTGAAACAAACGTGGCTTTCCTCTGTACTCTAAGTTGCCAAGCTGGCAACTTGGATATCCATTGCAAACAGGGTAGTAATATCTTAAATGTTAAGTCTAGAATAGATATATTGGAAATAAATCTCATTGGACAAATTCTCCACTGAAATAAATATTGTGCAATGTCCCAAGAATAAATGGGCTCACCTATAGGTGCACAGAGCTTGAAATATAGAGCAATTTGTTTTGAAATAACTAAGATGATGATGTAGATTTCTGGGGTGACCAAAACCGCTCCATCTACAAGCGTCACTCACTCCTGCCTGAGCAGGTCATACAGCCCCTTCTGTGAGTGCACACTTTGGGCAGTGGGGCCACAAACAGGCCTTGTCCCTCTCCTGCTGTTCCTCCAATAGAGTCACCAGTGGGGCAATTCAGATGCTAGGGGCTACAGCCATTCTCTGCCCCTTCAGCACAGGCTTCAGTGTCCTCTGCATATGTGGAATTCTTCTCTGACCTTATGCTTCACATGTGACATGTTCCTCCTATTCTCATAAAAAGCCCCTCTCGCTCTACATTTTAGTCATTCTAACTAGCCACCGTTTTGGGAAACTCCTGTTTCACATGCTCTGGTCAGTTTTACTAACCCAACACTTACTTTCATGTTGGTGTCACTTGGCTGCTCTCAGAACTTCTTTTCAGCCACCATGAATGGGATGCCTGAATATCTAACTTTATGGAGAATTAGCTAAGTTAGTTAGCTATGTACATGAAATAAAACAGGCAGTAACAGACCAAGCTGATAAACGTGGCATGAGCTTAGCAATTACTCAGTTGCATAGCATATCACAGTCCATCTTGTCCCATCAGTTTTCTTCATTAGCTTATTAGATGTGCCTACTAGATGCCTATACCAGCTATGTATGTACTTGCATGCACAACAAAAAGGATTTTCGCAGTGCTAAGTTCTCTCCTCGGTAGGAAGGAAGCGGGGAATCAAAGCTGTAGAGCCCTACCAAGTCACTACATGTGCTAATGTGAAGGTCTTCAAATTCATTATTTTTAGAGACAGTGGATAACTTTCACTAAATCTTATACTTTTTTTAAAGACAAATAAATATGTTAACTTTTCAAATACTTACATGGAGCTATGGCATTTCACTCGAGTTTTGTCTTTGCCATGTTGAAGAACTTAATGGTTGAACAGTCCCTTACAGAAATCATATTCATATATCTCCAGAGTATAAAATCAGCTAATCAGTCAATACACCTAATCCCAGAAACATGGGAAGCCACATGAAAAGTCAGGGTATTCAGGTGTCTCTCCAGTGCCTATGTCTTCTTTTCTTACAGTTACCTCAGGAAAAAACCCAGATTCACCCTATGCCTAAGAGAAGGGAGTGGAAAAAGTTGAAAGGAGGGTTGTTCCAAAATAAAAATAGTTTGCAAAGTGTGGCGACTTGTGCAACATGCCTTCTGTTTCACTGACATGCAAGCCAGGCACATCTGATATTCAGCTGGAGGTTTTTTCCACACAAGATAGTGGGATTATATCAAACACTGTGTGGCTTGCCACAGCAGAAAGGGAGATGTGCCACGTGACTTTCATTTGACCGACACGAATAAACATGTCACTAAAAGCTTTCTTAGGAATCATAGTCTCCCTGAAATAAAAACCATGTTTTGAAAGACATCCCACAACAGAAGTCATGGAATCTTTGGCCTTCGCATAATATGGAACATTTTTTGAGATAACCATCATGGTGCAACAATCCTCAGGACTGCCTGGCTGTTGACCTTCAAGTAACAACATACACGAGTCTCAGATACTCCACATTTGGCAGCTGGAATAAGATACCTTGAAATATCAAAGAAACTGAAGTCCAGATACAGCGACTAGCGATTAGGTTTTGTGCTGGCAGTGGGCCAAATGGTGTTCATTTTACTCACAGGAGCCATCCAGTTGAGGTCAATGTGATGACTCACATGAGCAGAGTGCACAGGACTTGGCACAACATGTTGCAGAAGTACAGATGTGGAAACTACAGCCAGAGACAAATGATGAGATTCGCAAGGCAAGAAAGGATTTGATGTTGTTTCTGCTGACCTGTTCATGCACCGAGATCCAACCAGACAATCACAACTCCCTAACGGTAGAGTTTACTGCGGGTATGTTATTTATGGTTTCAATAACCTCTATCTCAAGAAGAACAGGACCCAATGACATTTTTCTGAGCACCTACTGCAAGCTAAATCCAACTGTTAGGCATTGAATAGGGAATGTAATTAAAGATTCACAGTTCCCACAAGAGCTTCTGAAGCTATTCACATTTCCCTACACCCAGAATAGAGGAAAATAATTTTCCCAAGACATAATGTGGAATCTCAGCTTTGTTACTCAATAACCTTCTAATGCTATTCCTGGTATATTCCTCCCATACTATAAATTTTTTTAAAACAAGTTTTATTTATTTTAAGAAGCCAAATTATGGAAACATTGAACATCTGTATTAGTTTCCAGTACTTTTTTTTTTTTTTTTCTTCTTCAAATTCATGAATCTGTTCACTTTGAGTAGATACTCTCAGATGGCTCAGCTTCATCTGTAGCACGAAGGACTTGGAATAACTGTGTGTGAAGAAAATCTGAACAACTGCAATCTTATGAATTTGCATTCCATTTGGAATAACTCACAGACAGCAGGTTGGAAACTCCACTAGTTTTGACTTGTGGAGTGTTCCTGTGATTTTTCTCTCTCTGAGGGCATTTTTGACTCTCCCCAGAGACCAGGAGTTCCATCCTATAACTTCAGATGGATTGCTAGATGCAAAGGTCACCTGCACTATGGCTTGCTACATCTGCTACCCCCCACAAGCACACACTTTGCTTAAGTACTCTTTCCAGGTTCTTCCTTGACGGTGGTTTTTCCAGAGCATCCTTTCAAGGGGAACTTCCAAACCACAGAAGGGGAAAACATTATAAACTACTGCTCACTGGATTGCACTATCAGTCTGGGAGAGAGAATGAAAGAGAGACAAAGAGGAGAGAAAGAAAGGGAGAGAATTTGGCAAAGGTCCATTCCTGATCTCTCTGTCATTCAAACTCTGGATATAAAATATGGGAAAAGAGCATGGGATTAGATCTGGGGAGATCAAATAGGGTATTTTTGGTATGAGGGGTGTCCTGCTTTCAGCTGGGATAGGGTTAATTTTCCTCCTAGTAGCTGGGATAGTGTTGTGGTTTGGAATCAGGATGAGAGTAATGTTGATAACACGCTAGTATTTTAATTGTTGCCAAGCACTCAAGGGCTTTTCAGCTTCTCATACTGACCTGCCAAAGAGAAGGCTGGGGGTGCACAAGAATCTGGGAGGAGACACAGCCAGGACAGCTGACCCAAACTGGCCAAAGGGATATTCCATACCATATGACATCATGCTCAGTATATAACTTGGAGTCGGCGTGGCTCAGGAAAAGCTGAGCATCAGTTCTGGGCGGTGAGGAATTGTGCTGTGCATCACTTGTTTTGTATATTCTTTTATCATTATTATTCTCTTCCCTGTCTGTCCTATTAAACTGTCTTTATCTCAACCTATGAGTTTTACCTTTTTCTTTTAGATTCTCCCCCATCCCACCGAGCAGGGAAAGGGAACGAGTGAACAGCTGTGTGGTTGTTCTAGCTGCCTGCTGGGTTAGACCGCGACAAGGGGAAAGCCTGTTAACTAAACGAGAAGACTTGGTTGTAAATTAGAGACACCACATCTCATCAACATATACTGACTTACCACAGAACTGATATTTTATTCCATTTGGGGTTGCTGTTAAATTTCATCCATGCAGACATAATATTGCCCTTGCTTTAGCAGAGGTGGAATTATCAGCATCAAGATAAATAAAACGATTTTGGTAAATGCGTTAGAATTTCCTTAAAATTAGATGAAGTGCAAGTTCTGGGCTTTCTTCACAGTATTTAAGTTCTAGACTATTTGAGGAAACAAATTGGTTCCACTGCCGACTTTGCACATGCATCCGTGAATCCGTTAGTTTGGCTGTTAGTTCTTTGCAGTAATAGCAGCAACGTTAGCTGCCTTATAGCATTGTGCACACCACAGTGATGGGTTTGTTATCTGAGGCACCGACACATATATTTCACTGTAAACCAGTAAACACGGGTTCAACTAAGTGGAAGCAATAATGTTTTCAGCAATCCAAGATACGCATACAATATGTATACGTGCATTTGAGTATGCGTCTATTCTCATTTCATCTTGCCCCTCCTTTCCCCTCTCAATGGCAGCTTTCTCCCAGTTTCAGCAGGAACAAAACTAGGTTTCCAGCCTCCCTGCCTGACTCTTCAGTTCTTAGTCTGTTCCCATACCTGGAACATCCACCATCAGCTTATACACAACTCTCTCATACACACACACTTCTCATCATGTCGCTCTCTTGCTCTTTTACCTCAAAAATTAGTGGCACTACAGGTAGAGACAAACGTCTCTGGAGGCTGCTTCTGGTGTGCCAAACAACTCATCCTGCCCAGGCTCTCAGTGGACACTTTACCACTGTATAAAGGCTGTTTGTCAGCTCAAGTGAAACGTCCCAGAGTTTCCCATTAGCACCAAGCAGTACTGGTAATTCTTTCATGTCCTATCCTACAATGGTGCAGCCCTTCCATCCCTAGCTCACTGGGGCTACAGGCACACCTGCTTCAACATACGGCAAGGGACTACTTTGTGTGCTAATCAAAGTTAAACAAAAGAGACAAGAGTTCATGCATTAAGCACAGCTGGAAGCATTTCTAATTGACCATTTTGAATGTGGATCACAGGTTTCCCACCTTACCTCAGCTTAACAGTAGGTTCAAGTGTATGAAATCAAAGGGGGAAATGGTTATAGCATGTTCCTGAAAAGAGAAGAATGAATAAAATGCTCCCTGTCCAAAGAAATATTTATGCATTCACACATGCAGTCTTTTAAATAGATCTTAATCTAAATTAATTTTAAATAGCAGAGACTCCCCCACTCACCCATACACACGCATGGAGGAATTCATCATGTCAACTGAGAAATAGCTGGTGGAAATTGCTTGAATTTGGCCACATTACAAGTGTCTGAGAAAATTCTTTGACTCTACAGTGTTATCAAGAGTGATCTACCATCTTTTCCAATGAATTTACATTAGTTGAAGTTGACTACTACAAACTATTTCCAGAATGCATTTGCATTACTTGGTAACTGGACAAACCTAATAAGCCCGCTCGCTCTTGAATTTAAGAGGACTTCTCAAAGGCATGTTGAATGAGTTCTGCACATGTCGAGTTATTCAGAGCTTTGCATCAGTGGGTGTAGGCTGATTACAGGGTAATAGAATATTATAACACTAGCATCAGACATCTTGTTTGTTTGATGGTTCAGCTCTTTTTTTGCAGCTGTAAAATTACTAAAGCACATCCTACTAGATTTGTTACAGGCCTCCCACTTGCCATGTGAAGTCTGAGGAAGAGCCCTGAGCTAATCCCAAACAGCGCTCTCATAACCTAGCCCTAAGCAAAACTTAGACTGATTCTTCACACTGCAATCAATACTTGTTTAGTTTTGTAGTCAAAGTACAACAGCATCTGCCTTCTATCAGCTACAGAAAGCCATATGTCACGTTGGGCACTGGAAAGCAGACAAGTTTTGTGTTTTCATAAGAAGTTACACCAAATACTTCAGGACATCACAACTAAAGAGACAGGTTTGCTTAGTGTTAATCAGGGGCAGGGTCGCTTTCAGTTACACCAAAAGTTTAAAGACTTGATTTAAGCCAGTCACTACAACACTGTTTCAAGGACTGACAGTTTCTGTAGTAACAGCTCTTCTATTCAAGTGTTAATGACAAGAAAGTGTATTTTGAATGTACACAAGAATCTACCAAGCATGACTTGTGCTTTTACTATTCTGTTTAGGCTTCTCTGTGAACCCTGGCTTTTCTAAGTCTTTCCTTTTGTGCATCTATGAAAGAAGGAGACAGCAAACACTTCTGTTACAACAGCGACATTATTAGCCATTCAATCACATCTGCAGAGCTGGCAAACAGTTCATAAAGAAGTAAAGCATTTTAGAAGGTCTGTGGGACCAAAGTCCTGCCAGTGACCATGCTAACATTTAACAGCATAAGTGCTCCCACATCAGCACTCAGTGATCCTACTTAGCATTGCTGTTGCCTCCGTTCCTCCAGGAAACTGCAGTTTTGGTAATTCATCTCATTAGCTTTGGCAAGCTAGGTCAAAAGGAGTTTAAAGAGAGCATTTCCAGCCAAGTTCGGTGTGACCAAATCAACTCTGCTTCTTGGCATAACTAGCTCACACAGACAACTCTTCCACCCTCACGCAGTTTTAGCCACATCGTTTCCAATACCTGTGCAACTCCATACGGGCACTGCCCTTTCTAGTGCAGTCATACCTCTAACACTTTTTTCTGATCCAAAATGTGACTATACTTGCTATTTTTTATTTGCACATAAAAAAGCACCATTGCTTCTTTCATGAACTGCTGTTTGGAGTTTTTTCCCAGGCATCTATATCCTCTAAGATAATTTACAAGAACAAATCCTTGTAAATATGCCTTTCATATTTATTGTGCTGTCCTAATTACCCCAAATATTTTTGCCACTATTTCAGACACCCTGTATACCTTACCTAACAGCTACATGCTGTTGCTGACATCAGCATAAACTAAGTCTTTCTTGGTGGGAAATGATGCTATTAGAAATAGAAAGCAACAATAATAAATTCAGTGGAAAAAATGCAAAAATTCTTCACGACTTTCCTAACTGCTGTAATGGTCTGAGAACTGCAGATGTTTTTCCACTAAGTTTTTACAATGTTTATTTTGAAAAAAAAAATTTTTTTTTCTTCAATCATGTTGTTTTCCTGTTGTAGTTTCTGTAAAGCAGATGTGACATCTTGGGCTTACAGGCTTTAAGCTGATTTTGATAGCTCAGTCTTGATGCTATTCACGCAGCACAGAAAGGCCTCTTGCAGTGGAAAAGGATCTGCTGTGTAAAGAATAAAGGATCACCTGGGAAGAAAGGGGTTGCCCTCACCATTTCATTGATGGGACTTGGATTTAGGAAAGGGGTCCATCTACTGTCTAGTGCCAAGCGGCTAATTGTCAGCAACCAGAAGAACGCAATGGGCCACATCAACCAGCCTCACACATCTCTATTTCAAGCAGCCTAAGGCCACTTAAGCACACGCACTTAATTGGGTCTGCAAACAGCAGGAACATGAATTCCATCCTTGAAAGCATTTAAGAGCTAATCCTTTCTCCTAAAATTAAAAAATCCACAGAAGAGTTATGAACTGGACCAGATAGATCAACCTCTTATACAGCCAAATTACAGTCAATGCAGAACTAAAGCTTTTCCCCCCTCAGAACAGCAGGACAAGAAAAGCTATTGTCTGAATGTCCAGCTGGTGAGAGTGATCAATGATCTTAAATGCCTTGTCTGCCTGCCAGTTAAGCTGCAAATGGTTTCAGTGAGGTGCTGAACAAACTCTGGTAATTTTTTTTTCCATTCTGCATTCCCAGGTTTCATGTATGTCTACAAAACAGGCACGTTACACAACACCAAGTGGATCTTATGCTGTACTATGAGAATAATAAAGTAGCTGATCTTTCTCCCTTCCTCATGGCCCTGCTCCCCTTCTCTTCCTCAAGGCCCTCTCAGAGTCCCACCCTTCAGAGTAGCTGACCCTGGACAGAGAATTCTACTTGTGGCTGCTCTTCAAAACCTTTTTTGATGAGAATGGTTGTTATCCTAGAGTTAGCCCCAGAGGTTCTAGTCAGTACCTAAAAAGAAAACTAACAACACTTATCCACATCTTCCTGCCATCTCACTAGCTTCACCCATGGTCCTTCAGATTGCACAACAGCAGCATGTAAATCCACCCTGAATGAGACCCATACTCATGTCAAGGGTGTTCAATAGCTACGCACCGTAGACTTGCTCAAGTGCTCAAAAATTCCTCATTTATCTGCAATCAAGGCAGGAAACCTCTCTGTTTTCTCAGAAACCTGAGTCCCTAGACAAATGATTGTCAAATATTTTTCTCCTGATTCTCAATAATATCAGACCTTTTTGGAAAGTCACCTTCCATACTTAACAATTCCGTGCAAGCCAACACATCCGCGGAAAGTTTGCATTCAGAAGTCCCAAGGGGGAAAACAATGCTGTATGCTATGCATTTATGTATTTAAATCACTATGCTGCTAGAAGATGGGAAAAAAAAAAACTCCAAGGTAAATACTTCAGAGATCGGGAGTAAATGCTGTGAGATCTTTTAAGCAAAAGAGGACAGCCATTTAGTGCCAGTCACATACTCATGAAATACATTTACAAACACTCATTAATCATTCCCAGCATGCTGGGAATCTTGAAACAGATGTTCATTGCAGGACAGATCATGTGGTTCAGATGTCCCTCGAACAGTCATCTGCCTTGGCCTCTTAAGAGGCAACATGTTTTATAGGATTACCTCAGAGAACTTGGGAAACTGGAGTGAACATTACCACGTATTAAACACAGTTCCAGAAACAGAGGAATGTACCTTATGTAGGCAAAATGAAACACAAATAATGATGGATATCTGTCTTAGGCCCTCAGGCTCTCATCACTACAGCATCTTGTCAAAACTAAGATAACGAGTAGTGCAGAAGCATTAAGAATGGCCTTTTCAGAGCTGCCTGGATCATTACATACCTGTTACTTTTCAAATATGTTTGACGGGTCAAATGCTGCCCATAAATTCCTAGTAATGATCAAGGGCCATATAGCTAAGAGCTACAGCAAACTGTTGTCATAAGTAGCCAGTAAGAACTGAAATATTAAGCTAGCGTAGGGTAGCTGGCAACAGACCAAGAAGGAACGCTTATTTGAACTTTTCAGTATAAAACTAGCCTTCAGTCTTTCATTCCTCTTCTTACACAAGCTCATAAGGAAGCTGTACAATGTGGAACAGCGAGACCATGCCTTCTTCTGTGGACATGGCTAAACTACTCATCAAGTCCATTGTTCAACAAAATACTCTTACTGATGTTTGGCTACTCAAATCTTTATGTCAGTATTTTATTTCTTTTGCACCTCAAATCAGAGAGAAGCCAGCAAACAATGTAGTCCCGTAAGGCATAAATAAGGCAGCTCTGTAATCAAACCGAGCCCTCTACCTCCCTGAAGATTGTTCTTTCCAAGCTGTTCAAATATTGAATAACTCCGGAATATAATTACCCCTTGTATTCAATCATGTGCCAAAGTTAAACTAACCAAGCATTGTAATATAATATAGTTCCTTGAACCAGCTAAACTTTCCCATTGTTTATCTCTCTGCCATATGTAAAAGGACCACCCAAACAGAATATCAGGTAAAGATTAACGTCCCTGCTCAGTGAAAAGGAAGGTGCTAGAGAAGATGCTATAGATGACACGGTAGTAAGGTAGCTTAGTGACACACACAAAGGAATTGGGAGATTTGTGCTTTATTCCTGATTTTAGTCTCTGACAGCTGTAAGAAAAGCAGTCACATAACTTGTTTGGCCATGACTCAGTCCTTTCTTTGTAAACTGGAGGTGACTCCATTGAAATGTAACTGTTGCCTAAAGATTTTCTGAGCCGGAAAATAAGTGCAACCCTTTATTACAATAAAACTAGATTTTACTTTCAGAAATGGATTTTTTTTTTCCTCCTCAGTGTTGAACATGACAAAAGGAGAACACACTACTTCCAAATAGTCACAGAAATTTCATTTGTCCAAAATGTAACATTATATAAATGTGACATTATTTAAAGCATAACATTTACAAAGTGTAAATTGTACACAAGTGTAACATTATTTAGACAAACATGTTTAAAGTTCGAAAAGGAAAACATTCCATTCACCAAATCTGATGCTAGTAAATATCTTTCTATTTTACATCACTGAATAAAGTTTCAAATCAAGAGATGTTATTTGAACCTGGGAATACCACCTGCTATTACAGATTTTTTTCCTTTCCAGATAAACATCCAACTTTGAGACATGTAAAAGTAAGAAAACACTAAATAATCTGTTCAAACAAAAAAAAAGAGTGACATTCATAGATACCTTTTTGGAAAGTGTTTTAAGACCATGTGGGGAACAGCTGATGAATTTAACAGGATATTTTTTTAATATGGGTCATATTAAGGACTAAGGGTATCTTAAAAAAAAAAAAAATTGTCGGCGCCCACTAAGCTTAGAATATGGTATTTCCTGAATGTTTCAGTTCAGATCAGTATCAGAGTCCAATTTTCCTGTATTTTCCACTCTGAAGTCTTTCCCCAGCCATTGTCTGGAATACAAGGTAAGACAAAGTGTGAAATGGGTTTTCCTTGTGGAGTGAAAATGACACCACCACCTTTCAGTTTAAGGAGAGGAGAGATGTTATCATTCACTGCCAATAGACAAGGGTGAACCAGAATCTCCCAACTTCTGATCCTGGTGCTATAGCAACACCATCTTCAGACAGGTCACTCGTATCATGATCCTCAAAAGGTGGCTAAGTACCAAACTTTGAGTGGACTTAAGGGTTTACGTCCCAATCCAGAGAAGTACTTTAGAGTACTACGTGGTTTGCTGGACTGGGATTTTAACTTACCTGCTTTACTTTCAGTCTGTGAAACTTGGACAAAAACATGTGACAAGAGGGCAAAAGAAACTCCTACAGGATTAGGAAAAATCTCTTTTAGGTATCTTAAGTGAGGTTCCTAAATGCTTTTTGTGCAACTCCAGTCTTAGTTTCTTTTTAAGCCGATGGAGACAGAGCTTCAAGCGTGGCTCTACCCCATCTTCTACACTAGCTTCTTTTCTGGCCATTCACACATAAAATACAATTACAAGGCTTTCTAGAGATACTTGAACTATTACGAGTAGGACAGAGAACCAAATGGTAAACCAAAATGACAAGCGAACCAGCATCAAAAATCACCTGTAGAAGATGGGGGTGATGGAGTCTCTGCTCTTGGCTCAGAGAAGCACAGCGCACTTTGTACTTCTGTGCTGTGCATGTCAGCAGACCATGTATTTGAAAAGCCTGTAAACTAGTATGACAAAATTGAGAGAGAAGTGAGGAGAATTCACATACTGGTGCGTACACCCAAATGTTTTTTTCACATTGGTACTACCACGTAAGCCTCAAAAAGATCTTACAAATTCTTACGACTTCACCGTTCTTGAAGGAAGAGTAAGATTAAAAGTAAGATACATTTGTCAGAACACGGCTCAACCTATCTACAAGCCCGAATACCTCCACAGTGGAGAAGACATACTACTACAATAAGGAGCCATCCCACTAGGACAGCTGGTGAAGGGATACTGGACTGAGTTAAAGACAGGGAGGGATTATCCTACACTTTGTGGGCTTTTAAGTCACTAAAAGCACTTTATAAATTCCTCTGGCACCAGGAGCTACATAAGGAAAACATAAGTTACTCTATATGAGCATAAGGTTTTTTTAAAGCTTTCAAGGAAAGCTCAAACTCAGTGCTTATAATACTTTTTCAATAAAAGAAGAGATAAAAAGAGGAAGAGAGATTTTTGTATGCAACAGCCCATACAACAATCCTCTCTAACAGCTCATTTGAAGCCAGCTGTACCCTCTGAAAGGATTTACTATACTTACACAGGCTATTTTTCACATGCCATGTAACTAAGTTGCAGGTGATGGCATTGTCAGTTGGTGCAATTTTGCATCAGTGCATAAAAAAAAAAAACCTCCAAACAAACCAAAAACCAACCACCAAGACCCACACTCATCTTTACCCATGTACTTTGTGGTACTCAACTCAAGCGCATGCAATAAAGAACCTGGTTTTGATTCTATTTTCTATATAGCCCCCTCAGTTGACTGCACAACCTTGAACACCACATGCCATCAGCAAGCTGACATACGCATTTCTGAAGACAAGAGTTTGTAAAAAAAAGTTACCAAATAAAAATAAACTAGCTCTTTGTGTTTCTGCAGGACAGTTCTAATCTGACATGTAGTTTGCCTGCTTTTTGTCATACAAAAAACCCTCAGCTGCCACCACTGACTGCAAGTAACAAAGAGAGGCTGCATTTTGCTTTGTTTAAACAGTTACACCAAACTGCTTTAAGCCACTGTAGAATTTAATGGCATTTATTCTCTGTGCCTCTTGGAAACACATTAATGCCATAATTAGGACTGGCAAATCACTTGCTACTCATTAGCTAAGAGAAACAGAACCAAGTTTGAATTGTATTTAAATTGCTTGCTGTGTATTGAAGGTAAGCCAGCTATTCTTGCCAGTGAAAGACAATCGAAGTCTACAGACATAAACAAACGTGCATAGAGATGTTTATTTATGAACAAATGCATGGACCTTGACACAAAGGTACCTCAGAGAGCATTGATGACAGGCACCACTCTCCTTCTAACCCTGGAAGGATCAAACACTGTGGCCTCTATGCCATATTTAATTCTTAAAGTCCATCTTCAACACTGACCCCAATTACTATGTGTCCGTATAGATGTGATCAAGTTTAAAATTTAAGATCGGTGCCCATCAGAGTGAAAGCCCAAAAGATTCTGAAGTGAGAATTGAAGGTGAGCTGAGACAATCTGGCTCTTCAAAACAATGGAAAATGTATATAAACAGCAGTAACTGAGTAGCAGTGCTGGACACAGTCACAATTGTTTTAATATAAACATATTCTGCTTAAAGAGTTATTTGATTTCTGCTTGGAAGAGAGCTATTTGTGGTACAAAAAGCTTTTAGACAATGTGTGATTAAATTGAAATTAACTACTAAGCTGAAACATTTTCACTAAGTAAGCAGAAAAAAAAATTAAGATGCAAGTAGGTCACCCTTCACTCCTACAAATTTCTCAAGCTGTCATCCAAACAGCACATAATCAGGAGTGCTCCATTTCAGAAAAATAGACTCCAAGAGGGACGGCATTCTAGCATTTAGGGAACTGGCCAAGACTTGCAAATATGGGTTTGATTTCTTGCTCTCACAAGGGTTTCCAGTGTGTCTTGGATAACATTACCAAAGGGATTCCAAAAAAATCTAAAAATCAAACTTGGTAACAAATTTAGCATCAAATTTTCATCAAAGAGTAGTTGCTTAACTTGGAAGCATCTAAGCCCATCAGTCACTCATGAAATAAGAAACTCTCTGTTTTGGAGTACAACAATAGCATCTTAGCCTTACCATTGATGAACAACTCTCTTCTAGTGAGGTCCCCAAGGGACACCCTCAAGGAGCCTGGGCAGCAGACTCCAGCTGCAAACTTCCATTACCCACTCCAAACAGCGCTCTGATTCCTGCTCGACTTCCATACATTGGGGATAGGACACACAAAGAACAGACTTGCTGTAGACATGCAACGAAAGCAAACTATATCTATGTTTAGATTGCAGTTGTCACACGAGTTCTTTGGTGTCTGTCCCTCACTTTCACGCTATTGTCTTTGAGAACGCAGAAATTCTCCAGGTGAGATGCTTAGGCATTGCAGTAATATGGCCACACTACACAGATGGAAAATATCCCCATTTGGGATTGTATATAGGTATGAAAAGGAATGAAGTGGCAGGTCTCACAGAGCAAGTTTTTAAAAACTTTTCTAGGTCACAGTCCAAGGGGAGAACAAGCCCTGGGGACTGCAGCATTTTCTAGCAAAGGAAAAATTGATCAGTTGTATAAAAATGTCGTGACAGTTTGGCACACCTGTACTCAAGGTCTTTAGTGAATAACACCACCACACAGTGAAATGTGTTTTCTATTGTGTTACATGCGGCCAATATTTACATTAATTTTACTTGACGTTTTCCACTTCATATCATTACTTTTTTCATCAAAATGGAAAAAAGTAATAAGATAGATTCCCCTGAGAAACATTTTTCCAGTGTGAAGAATTTATTTCACGGATTCTGGCCAATGTACAAATTTAGTATAAAACAATCAAATGCAGTTTTACCTGTAGCTTTCTACCCTCCCTACCCTCAGTCTGCTAAAGGTAGTCCTGATTTTCCATTTTCTTCTCCTCTGTCCTGTTTGGGGTACTACTGTGACCCACTGTGTTATGCAAACAAATGAGCTCCTGGTCTGTTTGGGTTTCCTTTATCTGTTCATCAACTCTTGTGAGGTTTTAACTGCAGCTTACATTAACAGAGAACATAAATCCCTGTCGCTACCATACTCCAGTTTTACAGTTGAAGCACAAAATGAATAAACAAGAAGCTACAGAACTATAATTTAAAAATATTCTTATCTTCTTTTATCTCTAATTTTAGGACTCCCTAATTTTATTGTAGTCTCTCCCTGCTTCACTGCCAGATGGACTGTTGGAGCCTCTGTAGGACAACGGTAGCCAACAGATTTTCTTTAAAGGAAATGGCCCTTTCTAATCTTCCCCTGCTACCTGACAACCATGCAAGGAAGAACCAGTTTTGCTAGACTATTTTGAAGGTCCTAACATTGATGTGCAATAGTAGTCAGGCTAGCAACAGAAATGCTGGTTAAAACTAGCATTTATTTTCTGAATCGCTAGAAGTTCAATGCAACTGGCTTACTTTTATTTTTTTAGTTAGTTATTGATGACAGAAATACCATTTCATGGAAAAGAATTTTATTTTTTTCCCCCTGACTTAGGCTAAATCCGAACATACTTTGTATGCCTCAAGTCTGACCCATGTGCCTGGACTCCTTTTAATGCAAAGGAGGGAGGAGGGATGGTACCATGCTTCATTCTACCCCAAGCGGACTTGAAGTCAGCCAACTACGTACTATGACATAGTAGTTTGAAAGCACTTGAAAGACCTGCAGTTTAGATATAGCTTTAGCACTGTAGAAGGATAATTTCATCAAGGAAGAAACTGTGCATCCATAACCAGACACATTCAGGAGTGGCCAGAGATGCTACAGGTACAGTTCTTCCTCAGCTGTTCATCCAGTGAGATGAAGAAACACAGGTAAAAGCCCATAAAATGGTCAAACTCAGTGCTTTCATGCTTCAACTGAAGCGCTGCCAGCAGTTCCTCACTTACACACTCAATTCTCATTGTTTTTAACCTACGAAGGTTTGTTCTTTAAGACAAGTTGGTTTAATTTTTCCTTATAAAATGGTGACACATCCTTGTGCAAAACATCAGTATTACATCTCAATATAACATCGCATATTTAGAATAGGTTTTGAAAAAAGGACTTACAGTTATTACAGGAATTGGAAACTGTCCTACTTTAACACACACTAGCATTTCAAGCATCTCCCTCTCATTCCAATATTAGTCATAAATGAAGACAGAATACCAGACTAAAGAGATCCAAGCTCCATTTCTAAGTCAGGTGATCATTTCTAAACGCTTCTGTGTGACAACTTTTGACAGTAAAAAAGGCATTTGTTCATAGTTTTGTACATACACAAATCATTAAGATTTTTACTTACACTTTATACATACTAATCAGCCACAAACAGTCCCACACAAGTCATGATCAAGAACAGAATACTCACACTTAAAAAAACCAAACTTCTCCTTTGAGCTATCAGCAACTCAAGGACATACCAGGAAGTGGTTATTTAAAGAGTTTTCTGATCTTCACTAAGAAGTTTGCTGCTAAATGAAAAAGAATGTACAAGCACAAAAGCAGCAGTGCTTTGTGCTACGGTTGCTGAGGGAGAACAGACTTTCCCATCCTCTCGTTTTCAGTGAAGCATCGTCTACACTACGTGCAGTCCAGGAAGAACTCTGGCACTGACATTTTAATGATCCTTTCCCACACGTGACTCCCTTACCTAATTAACCTTACTGTTGTAACACTATTTACGCTAGTCTAATTTCACTTGTATTTTTCTGCCTGCCAAGAGCACTCACTACTTTGTAGTACTACTTGAAACTCAGCCCCAACAATACAAAGAGGGTTCCTAAAATAGTCCATGAGCTGTTGCAAGTTAATGCCAGAATGAAATCAGATCTTTGCCTCTTCTCTTCCAGCTACTCTATCTGATCTCTGCTGAGAACAACCCAAAAGCTCTAGTTTTGTTTAGTATACTTCATATAATGCCTAGCTGTAGAGAGATGAGCTTGATGTATGCATCTGTGCTAATCTTACCCCTGAATTCACAGAGGACCAGATCATGAGCATTCATTCGAATGCTACTTTTATGAATTGCTAACTAATAGATTAGCTCACAGGAAAGAATGCTACATAGTGTGAGAAAGTAAATACACACTGCAACGAAAAGGAAGGAAACAAACCCCAATAATTTAAAGCACAGTATCCACAGTTGCAGAGAACATCTAGAAAGACCTGTACTTTTTGGAAAGAGATGCTGCATCAGATGCTGCTGTCATGACTGTAGATCAGCAGGTAGCTAGCACAGGGAAATCCTTACAGTTGTGCACCCCCACGGGGAGCGAAATAAGTTATTCCCTTTTAACTGAATGATATCAGAAGGGGTTGGGGTTTTTTCAGTTGGTTGCTTTTTTAAACTGTGAGGACATTCTGAAGTAAAGGACTTCGGAAGCAATCAGAATTAGTTATGTATTAATTCACATTTTACTCAAACAGTCTAAAGTATGTTTCAAATAAGTCTACATGAACAAAGCTTTAGTAGGGTACATTTTTACAGTGTTACTAAAATTTGGCAATACTCAATGAAGAAATAAAATGTAAGCAAAGAAATGTCTGATGAGGAAACTGTGATTTATGATCAGTAGGTATGACAGTAATCATAGTGTTTTAAACAACTCATGCAACCACAAAAGGGATTCAGAAAATGGGGATTTTTGAAAGACGCGTCTGGTATAATTTTTTGAAGCCATAAGCCCCCCCCTCCCCCGAATGGCATATAGCACAAACAAAGCCAAAAAGCCAAAAATACAAAAAACAGGGGCAAATAATTTCTTATTTTAAAAAAAACCAACAAACCCACACATTAAGAGATGAGTTCGGCTATTCAAAAAGTCTTTATTATTAGATGTTAAGTTTGGACAACTTTTATTTCTTCAAATCAAAATTTTTGGATTTCTTAAAGATACATTTTGGTAAAATGGCAATACTCTATCACATCATTACATTACCAAATGAAAATAAGCTGCAGAATGTCAAGTTTGGAAACTTTTGGTAGAACAGTTAACTGAAAGCTACCTTTTAAAACTAACGAGGAATTCCTTTTAAGGCCTTCACTTGAACCCTTGCTGCCTTTTTGTTTCTCAAAAGATTTAAGAAAGGGGAATTGGGGGTAGAAGATGGAGGTAAAGCTAATAGGGATGCAGTAATACATTTTCTCCCAGCTAGGAAGGCTGCCCAGTGAATCTTTCAACAATATAGGAATATTGGCAAAAGTCCTTCCTATCCCCTGAAAGAGTCATCTGGATTACATCCTCTCTAGCAGTGGGATTAAACCACTTGTAAAGAAAGAAATACCTTTTCATATTTTTTTTCTAGTTTATTTAAAGAAAACAATTTTAAAACTAATCCCATTTAAAAAAAAAAAAAAAAAAAAAAAGGAACATTTTGTGGGTTTCTCCAGACCCAGACTGAACTCCACAAGTTCTCCAGAAAGAGTAACTTGTTTGGTTTGTGTTTTCAATGTGCCGCAAGAGTCCTACTTATCCATGGGCCTGATCATGATGTTCCTGTGGGGTGAAATTACTATAGGGTGACAACACTGATAATTTTGCAAGTATGAGGATGGGAATAGGAGGCCCAATATCTACAGATGGATATTTTGGTGTCCCAAAGATTGTTTAGTTGAACACATTGAAAAGGGGTCTTAGCTGTAATCAATATTTCCATAGCACAAGAATTTTGAAGAAAGATGCTAAACCAAGTAAATCACTACTCTGTAGATTTCTTCAACACCGATCCATTAACAATATCAAGGGAAAGGTTTTTTTCCACCTCTGAAACTCCAACTGAAAAGCAATGATTTTGGCTACAGTTTAAGCACACCTTTGAGTAGGCTTTGGGATGTCTATAACTATGGAAGACAGAAGTTTATTGCTCCTGCTCTGGTCTTAATGTTGGCTTTCACAGGGCCTGGGGGAGATCCTCTGACAGCAAGCAGGTTTGAAAGCAGCTGTGATTACAGTCGCTCTGCGGCTGCCAAATATTGCATGTGGGGTGAGACAATGCCCCATTCAAATTTTCAGCATGTTTTCTCCCACCAGAGGTTTTACATTTTGATAAAGAAAGAGCACAGGATTAAGACATCAGACAGTATGAGCATGGGGGCAGGGGGGATGTCAAAAAAAAAAAAAAACACAAAAACAACCCAAGGTTGTGTCATCAGCAGCATAGTATGAACTGAGGGCACATATCCTACCTAAACAGCTATATGAAACCATAGAAGACGTTTCAGATATGCAAAATGGTCCTGTTATGGTGATAGCTGGGAACCTAATATTAATACAACAATCCAGATTTGCAGAGTATTTTAACTGTGAGTTTTACAGCAAACTTTCCAGAGAGGTTCAAATACCCACTCTTTCCAAACTGACTTTTCACATCACTGTCTTCTCTAGTAGATACGTCACTATGCATCCTCTCTGCCAGCATGTCATTCACAGATACTAATGCTTTGAAAGAAGTATACATCTCACACCAGGACCATCCACATCTGCAGATCTGACACACATCACTTGCAATGGAGCCATCGAGGTGCTCTGAAATCAGCTCAGCCCTTTGCTCTCCACAGAGACATTTGTGAACTACATTTGGCACAGATCTCTAAGTACCAGCAAACCATCTTCCCCACCACTATGGACTGTATCCTGACATTCGATTAATTCATAACACAACTCTTCATTTCATTGATCTCTTCTGTTATTATTTTACAGTCATCACATATCTGCAGAGCAGATAATTCAACACTTCTTATGAGTTCCTCATGGACTTTTCTCCAAAATTATCTCCTCTCATTTGAGCACATTCTGTTTACTCTTATTGAGCGGGTCAGTGAAATCTTTTACATCATTGTCAATGAGCTAACAAAGGACTGTCAAATGGAAGGATAGTTGTTTTGATTTGCTGCTCATTTATCAAGATTGCATTTTATTTGTCAAAGGATGTTGAGTCAGTTTGGAAATCCCCAAGTAGTATTGCACATGCAAAACATTACAAAAACAATAAATTGGCCTCACTTATTTAGTATTATTTTAGTTTACCTTAAAGTTTTAGGATGGAATTTATGGTAATTTATGAGAAACTAGCTGCAAGAATGAACACTATAAAGACAAGGAATTAATCCTAGAGATTCTATACTGAAAATTAGCTGGACCCAGTTTTAGATGTATTCTAAGTCCATATTAGATGCATTAAATGCTTTCCTTCATTCTCAGATGTTAGTTACTCAGCAGTTTCTTGTCAATACAAGTGTATTTTAAGTCCTGAAGAGGTACAGGCAAAAGCAGAAAGGAGGAAGACATGTCTCATCCAGTTCCAGCAAAGGCTGCTTTGGATGATAAGTTCCAAACTTATACTTTTTTCAATGAACTTGTGAAATGCACAGGAAATAAATTCTACATTCCCCAGAGATGTCAAGCTTGCCTGCTTGAAAAAGTAACCTGGGAAAAGAGGAATAAGAGCTCATAATGCCACAGAATCACCTCATCTCCATGAAAAACTCAGCACTGTTTGCTCAGCATACACAATTCACTAAACTTAATAGAGCTTGAGAACTTCATGTAGGTGAAGAATGAGTTACAATGCATTTTGAAAGCTAGTAAAAGGGAGCTGTGTTCTGATGTTTTGTTTCTCCACCAAAATAGAGCTCACGTCTTGTATTTGCCACAGTGCACAAAGCTGGATTTTCAGTTGGCAAGTCAGTGGTCTTAAACTACAGGTTTAGAAGGGAACAAGGCCGCCTTCTTCTTCTAATAAAAGGAGAACTTCTTCTTTGGCCAAGGCCTAGCCTCTACTCTGTCTGCCCATGCTCACATGTTAGGCTTCAGCCTTCATATAGCTACCTTAACACTATTTCTACCTTAACACTATTCTACCCTACCTTTGCTATAAATTTAGAAGTACGTATAAAACGGATAACTCAGTGACAAAGCTCTTTGCTCATCACTGCATCGCTTGGTATCTCCCTCACTATCAGTAGAATATACTGGATCATAATGAATTAGAGTACCTTGAAGGGGACTGGAGGCTACATTCAAGATTTTATATATACACTGGACTTAAATTATCATATGGCTGTTTCTTAAACTATTAACATAGCCTGTAACCAACTAATTAAAAAAAGCTGTATTATAAATGCAAATGCAGTTTAAAAAAATAAAATACCAAAGCTAAATGTAAACATGCTACCTGAATATGTCTTTAATATAATCTTAATATGGAACAACAACGAACATGGATAGTCTTTCAATTTTTACTATTTGTTTGGCAAAGCCCTTCATTCTTTTACCTTAGTCATGAATGCTTTTGACAACAGATACTTGGCTGAGAAGCTGGAAATCAAACTGTAAGTAGTGCTGTAAGAGGTAACAGACGGTATCTTAATCTTTCAACAAAAGAGGATTCCAGCTTTACAGTGCAATAGCAGACCTGCCTCTGAAATCACATCTCATCCTTCGTGCTGGTCACTGTATTGTACTGTTTCAGGACCACGCATTCCTTCTTGAAGCCAAATTGTCTACAGATGAAACAGAACTATAGCTGTAAAGTAAAAACAGTGGAGATCTTGGTCCTTTGTCTGTCAGTATAATAGAAGCATGCACTGTAGTCATCGGGACAGATCTTACTTTTCCTTTACTGTTAAAAGGTTGCACTCTCCTTGATGGTTAGGTTACAAATGCTCATTTGAACACACACGTGTAAGAAAGTGAAAAAGAAGCTGGAGGAATCTTTGATCAGATTTCTAATGTTGCCAATGTAGTTGTGTTTCCTACTGGTCAACTTGATATGAAAGCAGAAAGAGCAGTCATCTACCTTATATGCCAAATAAGAATTCTGCTAGTCAAATTATTGCCTTTCTTCTAATGCCACTTTCAAAGTTGTTCCCAAAATTTATCCTGTTGCACAAAAGTAAACGAGCAGATTTTGTAACAATTGCCACTGATAGACAGTCAAGAAGCTGCTTCTTGCCATCTCAGGAATGTCAGTTCTCTAGTGTCTGCAAGCCTTTTTTTAAAAGTGGTTAACACACCAACATTTTTGTCACTGAAGCAATCAGATCTAAGTACAAATGAAAAACAAAATCTCCATGATGTGCCAGGATTGTTATTAAAACAGCTGAATCTCAGAAGCTCTGAACAGTCAAAGATCTGCTGAACTCTGGGGCAGAAACAGGGACGCCTTTGTCTGTGCTTCCCCCTTCAGGCAAGTTGCAAAGAAATCTTTCACTTTCCAGCACCTTTCATGACAACCCCAGGTTTACCAGTGACAGCAAATGGTCCCTGATGCGCAAGTGTCCACAGTCATTAGGTGGCTAAATAATAAATTCAAAGTTCATTACTATTGCTTGCTCATGTTTAACTTCATTAGCAAAACACGGGTTGAGGCATCCACTACAGCAACATATGCCTGAAAGAAGCTCTTGAAGTAGTAATAAAGCACTTGTTTAACATTCATTTCACAGCAATTTCACTTTTTCACACAGCAAGATACATTACAGCTGGCTACTCTTCTCCCCATAATATTTAGGGTGTCCAGCAATCTCTGTTCATAGCATGTTTGTCTAACAAGGTCTCCAGTTAGTCTTAGATCTAATTACAAGTTGCATATAGAGGTTCACACACGAAAGTAATAGATTTCTGACAATAAGTAAAACATGTTATTTCAGAAGGTGCAAGAACACCCAGGCAGGTACGCACACTATACAGAAAAGCAACACAACCCTTATTTTATTCCTTGCTATAATCCAACAGTGAAAGTGCTGTAGTTCTTTCTGGATAGTGCAGGGACTTAATACCTTCTTCAGAAATAAATATAAAAAAAAACCAACAAATCAATTCATAGCTGTGGAGCCACAATCGGCACTTTCATAACAACTTTACTTGAACTTTGCAGTTACTCCTGACATCTTTAGTTCACTTTTTCCTTGATATACAATACATACTTCTATTTCAGGCTGTCATGCTGCGTTGGCTCTCCGAGTCTTGTATATATTGTATACTGCCAGCTATGAAGTCATGCTAAGATTGTGAAATACATCAAAGCAGAGATATTCAAAGTTTCTTCAAAGCAAGGACATTCAAAGTTTCTTCAGGCATTCTCGTCTCATTTCCTCCTTCTCTGCCTTAGCTGCAGTTTATGTTGCACTAAATTCAGGCATGAGCCTGAGATTCTGGTAATCCATCAAAAGAATAAGATGCAGACTTTAAAGACATTTTTCAGAAGTACTGTTAGTGGGCGAACCTCAAAGGCATTGCTGAAAACACCCAGTATATTCACTAAACCTCAAGTCTTTGTGACAGTCTTTTTGGAATCAGCTGGCATCTTGCTTTTTCTTCTCCCAAGTAATATGAACTACTTCATGATTTTGGAAATTAAAATGCACTTTCAGTGGTGGTTTTGTTGGGTTGTTTTTTGTTTTTTTTTTTAAACTCAGATGAAGCTCCAAGCTACATCTGCTTTGATTAACATTACTAGTGACATAACACTTTTTGTGAAACTTGGATATGAGTAGATACACCAACACAGTTAAGAGTAATTTTCAGAATTGGTAACACCTCAACATTTAGGTTACTACTACAACTTTATTCACTTACAGGTAATACACTGAACAGCCCAAGAGCTGTGGTTGAAGATATCCACCTACCACTTAAATTCTGTATTAATTTTTAAACCTGTCTTGTTATTAGTGTAAAGAAAAAATATTACTCCCAATGATGATGATACTTATTTTTGGGAGTTAACATTTCAGCTGACATCAAGTTGCTTTAAATTGCATTATAAGTTGCATTGATTTTCCTAACTAGTCAGCTTGTCTTAGCATCAGAGGAAGATGAGAGATCCCAGAGATCTGGTATTTACTGTTGAGTTCATCTATTTGCTCCTACCTGATTGGTTTGGCCAAATAGCATTGTTCATTGTCTCCATTTCTACAGTAACTCCAAATGTCTCTCCTTCACAGGCTGCTATCCTTTCCTTCTAGAAGCTACTCAATAACAGCCTGGATACTTCCAAAAATCTGTGTATTTCCTTTCTTTCTAATGGAGTGGATCTATTCCACGGACACACAAATCCATCAAGAAAGCACACCTGTGGCTAGGACACAGTCTCCACAGATCAACAGCGTTGATCAGCACTGAAGCTTTGACTGTTCCGATTTTGATCTCGCTATTGTCACAAGCAGGGTTTTGTCTAGCACACATGCAATGTCACTAGCAAACTCTTCATGTCAATGACCAAGAATTTAGTGAAAGTGCAGGAATTATTCCTGTCATACAGGAACACAACGCTCCTCTGCCTTTTAGATAGATCAAGCAGTAACTCACTATTCCACCGGAGCTCATAACGCTGCCATACAAGGCAATGATACTGGGAGACCTCATCCATTTGTTCTTTTGAGGTTTTCAGATGCAGGAGACTAATTCCTATTTCAACCTCACTGTAAAAAAAAAAAACAAAAAAAAAAAAACCAACCACCACTCTCAATGACCACTTTAGATATGGGAGGCTGCTTTCTACCACCTGCAACTTCCCTGAGCAGTTTGCTACACTAAATGTTGACTCATCATCTGATACTGCTTTCACTCATTGCTGAGCCAACAAATACCAGTTAAACCCATCTCATTTATTTAACAGAACAATTAAAATGAAACTGAAGAGAATCTTTGATTCTGATAAAAATCCAATTGTGTTCATTACGAAGCCATCATTGTACACCAGAGCTAACAGAAAAAGCTTACAGAGAAGTGTCCCCCAGAAGGCACTGGCAGGCAGCCCAATGTATCCGTGCTAAGAACACGATCTCACAACACTCTTCCCTTGCTTTAAAATTATATATGCAGTTACTTAAGATATTTCAGGTTAGCAGCCATACCGGCAAGACAATTTTATACTGCATCTGGCATAGTTTAAAGGCTCATTTTATATTTAAAATTCAGTAACTCTAAAGAGTGCAAGAGTGGCCAGGCTTTCATTGACCTAATTGCTCATCAAATTCAAGAATGACAAGCCTCTTTTTCTTGCAATTATATTAACTTTTTCAGTAACTCAGCTTTCAGGAAATGGATGCATGTAAGTTACTGGGGGTGGGGTTTGGCTGGTTTAATGATTCCACAAACAAAATACAAGAAGAACTGTGTGTGGGATTTCCCCCCCGCCCCCCCCAAATTATTGTTAAACAAATGTAATTTGTGGTCTTTTTATAAAGAGATCAAGTTGATGGGATTACCCACGCTCCCATTCAGATAGGCTAAAACTTCCGCTGCTGCATTTTTGTCTGACAGGACTTTCCAAAAAATCATCACGGCAAAATGAAAGTATAGTTATTATTTTATTTTTCTCAATATTATTTTTTCTTCTCTGGCTTCCCAAAGGAACCAGACAGTCAGAAGTGTTTCCAGGGGTCTGTACACAGCTACAAGATGCCCTCATACATACGGCCAACACCAAACTCTTTTCAATGTTCACTGTTAAGTCTCTACAACCCACTTAATTAGAAGATTCTTGTTACTGTCCTTCCAGGTGGTCAAAATGACCAGAAATATTAACCTGAAAAATATTAATCTACCACATATTAAAAACCAAAGCACTCTGGAGCCAGTCTAGCCAGCAGCAAATGACAGTCCCCCTCCCACACCTCTTGTTCATGGCAGTACCAGCTCTATAACGTGCAGTCTCATATTGCACTTGGGAGGGTGTCGCAGTCCTACTCCACTTCCCAGCTCTTCAGTGAATTCGGAATTTACAGCCACCCTAGCTCTCCCTTATTCAGCAACTAACTGCATTGGTTCTCTGTAGCAAGAAGGGACAAGACCTTTTGTTTGCTTTCCAAGAGTAACAGTGTACCTTGCCCATCCTTAAGGCATTTCTCAACATGTCCTAAAGCAATTTATCATATTATGCATTGATTGCTTCCCTAATTTCCTATAAAAAGCCAACATCCTGTTGTAATTATGCAATACAGACGAAGGCATGGGCATGTCAGAAGAGCATGGGGGGAGGTGGTTTGGGTTTTTTTTACTTTCTTCTCCCCTCCCACCTACTCTTTTTTTTTTTTTTTAAATAAGATAACTAGACAGATGTCTTTGAATTCTTCTGCATATATTTAGACATGTAAAAAATCTGTTAGAATTTGATACTCTAAGAGATAGAAGAGCATAAGGAAAATGCTATTATACAGTCCACTGGAATGCAGAAGAATCTTGCAGACTTGGGACAAATGCTTAAACTCCGGCTTTTCTGAATACTAAAGTCATGTTAACTTTTCACATTATTTTTCCTCCCTCTCTAAACACCAATCTATCTATTTGCATAGCCATACAACTAACATCAAATGGAGAACAAAGACAATCCAGTTAACATCAGATTTTGACACATTTTTTCCAACATTCTTTAAGCCAATTTAGAGAGCCACTGAAGTTCTTTGAACTATTCATGGAGCAGGGAACTGCATGAGCCAAGCAACTGTGAATAAATACTTACATAAGCCAAGCATTAGCAGATAGCTCACAAACTATCCCTGATTTGAGCTACTCTACTACTGTATACCTAAGCTAGCAACAGCAGCAACAATTTCCACCTACTCTGCCATACAAAGCACTTACCACCAAAAAGGTGTAAGAAATACATTGTCCACCTTTTTTAAAGGCTGTAAGTCACTCTAAATCCTAATTTATAAATAACATCAATAAACAATAACCACCACAGTTCAATATGTTACAGTGTGCCAATATTTACTTTGTAAGGGACAAAGGCAGCCAAAGATATAATTTAGCAACACATTCTTTGAGGAGATTCAGAAGGAATATGTTCTCTACTGATAAAGGTATCCTTCAGCCTTTATCCTAACCATGAATTATCTGTATAGCTGTCTCATTCATAAAGAATCAGAATACATTTTTGGTTTTACTGTGAAGAACTCTTCAATATAAGGAAAAAATCACCTTTACTGATGTGTGTTTAACCATTGAGGTAAACCATCCCTTCTTCCACAAATGCTAGCAGTAGGATTATTTGATGCCTCACCGAGTCAAAAGGATCTAAAGCAAAACTTGGAGTTGGAGAGGAAAATAAAAGAGGAAAAACAGGTTTAGGAAGTTAATAGTAGATCCATATGCCAAGAGGACCAGCAGTCAAGAATTACCTTTGACAAATATACTTCAATAAATAATTCAGAACCAGGAAATTACAGGGCCTATGATTTTTATCATACCTGTGCCTTCTCTGAAGGCTTGAAAGGACACAATTTTGTGATGCTTTTTTCTGTTCAATTGAAAAAGTCCTTGAGGGTGTCAGTTGTGTATATGCATCATGTCTACTGCCAGAGATTATTTTTTTTAATCAGCAGGTGGAATTACCCTGAAATCAATTCAAAAACTGAAGGAGTTACTACTTCAGTGGCACAAACTGAAGACTAACGCTCATAAGCTGTCCTCAATGCTATAAAAAAATGGAAGTGCACAATAGAAAATAATGCATTTTTGCAACTTTGGTTCTCATTTCAAAATAAATTTAATACAATCAAGTGCCCGTTCACAGGCAGAAGGTTTCCGTAAATAACTATAAGCCTCTACCATCTCAATTCCAAGACTACTTGCTTGCAATCAGAGTTAAAAATCAAAATGAAGAATGCAGAATATACCCAAGGGGGGAGGGGGATGTGAAATCTGTAACAAAGAGAGTCTGAAGATGACATAAGAAGTTCGATATCTCATAGAAATTCTTACATACAAAACCAAATGGTATCATAGTCTACTTCAGATTGAGAATTACTTCTACAAACTAAAGTCTCAAGAATAAGCCAAAATATAAGTATTTGAATTACTTTTTTTTT
>VXBL01000556.1:350572-370900 GCA_013400195.1 Aramus guarauna
CAAAAAAAAAAACCAAACCAAAACCCCAAAACAAAACCAAGCATAAAGCATCTGCTTCTGCAAACTATTGTGTCCCCGAAGGTTTCACGTCCCAAGATCTAGCCTTGCTTTGAGATCAGACAAGATCTCTATATTATCATTAAGTATGTTTCTAAAGAATAGCACCTATCACACTGGTCAAGTCAGTCACTCTTAACAAAATCCGTGCCAGCATATTTGAAAGATTGCATTAAATGAGTGAATCATACATGTAATTACTATGATGTTTTTATTGGAAAACACTTGCATTCCTCAGATTCTCAGTGCTATTCCTTGCAAAGAGACTGACAAGCTTGGAACATTGCTGCTTTTGTTTCATATCACCAGAAGTACAATCAACCCAGTGAGATTTTCAAGACATTTATCAGGAGTCAAGCCAGGGTTATAAACGTTGTCTGGTAAAAAGCAACAGTCACTATGTTTATCATACATTTGATGGAAGAAAAAAAAAAAAGAAAAAAGAAAAAGGCAGTGTCCCCCCTATAGTAATGCTTTCTCTAAAAACTACCAGCTGAACTAAGGGGAAAGTTACTCAATATATTAGACCACTGATTTATATTCTCCAAACATACACATTCAGCTACAACATTCTATTCAACCACCATTCACCACCAACTCAGTTCTACGTGATAGAACTGTGTCTGTGCCAGGGTTGCTGCAGAAACAGAGTATCTCCACCCTGGGGGGGAGGGAGGGAGAGCCACGCAGATTGGGGAGGGAAAATGACACTCAAATATTTAATAGCAGTTCAGAAATTTGTTGAGTGCGATTAGTACATTCCAGATAATAGATTAAAATGACTTCATACTTCAGGCATGTCAGAATGTTTAAAAGATTACAATAGGTATTACTTTAAGGAAGCACCACATGGGATCACTTATTATGAAGTCAGACCTCAAATTAAACACATGGCAAAGAGAAATGCTTTGGTAATTTACTCTACGCCTACCTCTAAAACTCCCTGTTTCATCTCCTGCGCTGCCTGCTCGGTTCTGCGTCAAATTGTCTCCTAATGTACTCATAAGTCCTGCCTGTCTCTTGTTACTGCACAGGCGTGTGCCAGGCAGCGAGCCAGCTGGATGCGTACGTCTCGATGGCTAACCGATACCAGCTGATTCTCTGCCTCCTACGGTTAGTGGGATCCACCGAGGCAGCAGAACCACACTTCACATCCACACCCTCATCACAAGCACACCTGCCTTACACCAGTGTCAGGCACTGGTCTGCAAGCTGGTGCAATTTCATCGAGAATAAAGACAGTTTCAATAGTTGGACTAATTCGCTCCAACCTGAAGTTATCTCTGCAAACTTCTCTTTTTCTTTTAAACCTGGTGACATTCTTTCTTCCTCGTGAGAAGGAGCAAAAAAATAAAACTGCTTATGGGGCTGACCTATCTGCATAAATTCAAAATGAACTGAATATAAGAGTTAAAAAAAAAATACAGTACTTTAACCATTTCCATGTGGCATTTTAAGACTGGCACAAACAGACAAGGAGGAACTCTGACGAGCACTAACCTCCACACACACCTGTACAAGTTCCTTTTTGGTTTTGAGCCCTCCCACCTCCACCTCCCCAGATGGACTGAGACCCATAAGGACTGCAGTGGCAGACATTAACCACCTTCCTCTAAACAACTCAGCCACAGCATCGCCAGCTTTCTCTTCCCTACCCACCAGTGGATACAAAACATCCCGCAGAGCTGCATATACTTGTGACCACAAAGCCCTCTCTGCTCAGTGCCTCCAGGACTGTATTCATCTCTGCGTCACTAAGAAGAGGAGACATTTAACTATATTGGGAAGGTTGTCTGACAGTCCATGTACCAAAATGCATGTATGACTTCAAGCCACATAGTACATACAACTTACCTCAGAGCACTGTAGAACTTGAGGAATAAATCACTATTCCTCATGCAAACCTAAACCTGTCTCTCTGCCAGGTCTCAGTTCAATATTATGGCAGCCAGGCTCTCAGATAGACTAACCTTTCCAGAAAGCAGCAAACTCTCTGCTGCTTGTGCCTTTCCTCTCCTCCAGCTTTTTCCCCGAAGGTTGGCCACATATACAGTGGATCCAGATCCAAATGAATTGCCTCTCTCCATAGCAGCCCCACTGAAAACCAAATTGACAATTTCTTCCCCAGAAAGCTCATGAGTTAGGACAAATCTCTAGAAACTGAAGCTATTTGGTAGCAATCAGAATGTCAATGAATTTCTTAGACATGCACAGAAATAACATAATTAAAGTGCTCCCATGTCTACATGAGGACTAGCTCTGTTAACCAGATTTAGACCCTCAGACGCTGAAAAATGCAGCAAGCCCTCTAAATCTCAACTCAACCAGCAGAGGAGCAAAAGGCCACAGACATATTAAGATAAACAGGGACAAATGCCTCCTCCACAGGCAACAAGTACCAGGAAATACCAAAATAGCTATGGGGATACAGAGCTGCCCAGATCCTTTTGGGCACCTATAAGCAGAATTTCATCCACATATCCTCCGCTTAACGTATCAAGCACCACCACTTCTCCACTACCCCAATCCATCCCCTCTTTTTACCCAGCCTACATTTGGAAGGCTCCTTCTTTCTGTACCTTAATAACCTCAACACTCACTGCACTTCAGCAGCCAGTCACTCACCTCCATTAGTCAATGCAGAAAACCACAGGCTACTGCTCATCAGAGGCCAGCTTCTCTTTTAGTCTTGCGGTGTAAAGGAATTAAAATAACTAACTGTAAAAGAACAGCTACTGTACTTCTTTAGAGGAAAAAAAAATAATCCCACACAGAGCAGACCTACACTTACTCGCACACATCCTCAAATAAGGGAGCGAAGCCTTGCCACGGCACGCCAGCAGGTCACAGGTGCACTCCCTGTTTGGATGCCATCACCTGTGGAACACAGGTGGTAGAAATTAAAGCCTAAATCACCACTCAGCCACATTTTTGTTGGTTCAAGAAGATAACAGCGTCGTACCAACAATGCTTTACAGCTGTAATAAATGTCTCTGTGCAGGTCTCAAAACAAACCACGTAGTTTCTTTCTACTGTTTTAGTTGCAAGACTACTAACAAAACTGCTTATTTTAAAAGTGAAGAGCGGGGGCTTTCCTCCCAGAGCTCTAAAACTCTCCCAACATTTCCTTGAACCCTCTTGGTTCATGACCTACAGAAAAAAGTTGCAAGAAGGCTAGTTTTCCTTGTGGGAATCAGGTTCTCTTCGCTGTCAAATCTTCTTTTCTATTCTCTCTCTACTGTTTGGTCTTAAGGATTAGTCCAAGAGAGCAAAGCTAATTAGCCCTCTTCTTCCTGCACTCTTAATTCCTATCCAACTCACTCACTCTGAGCCACTTCCCTTATACTTTTCCATGCTTTCTGATGTGGAAAACTATGGTAAAGTAAGAATTTGGTATTTCCTTAAAATGGATTTTTTGTTGGCTGGGCACTCCTCCTTGCTTACATGTACACAAGTGTGTACACTGTGCTAAGCTTGATGGATTTTTTGCTGGAAATTGTCTCCTGGAGTGACAGAAAAGGGGCATCTTCAGGATGATTTGGAACAGTCAGTGTTTTACAGCTCCAAAAGAAATGAATACAGTCTATGAGGATTTGGCAGAGATATTTCCATTGGCAATCAGGAATGCCATTAATAACATTTTGAAAAGTATGAGTAGAATCCCATCTTCATTACCTCAGTAATCCTGGAAGGCGGAGAAGCCAAGAAACTTGTATGTTTAAAATTTCAGTTACATAATTTCCTTCATGTTTCACAAGAGACAATTCTACTTGCCTTTTTCCATGTAGCATGAGAGCCAAAGTTCTCCCATGCATTGCATTCCAAGCTTTTTGTCTATTTTATGCCTTCATTAGTACATAACCTTTGTGGTTATATGTTGTTGTACACTATGGTCCATTGCACTGAGCTATGTATTCTCACTTTTAAGACTACCAGATGAAAAAAAGGTCATGTATTGGCTTTAAAATAAATTGTAGAGTGAACTGTGGATACAGACATGTGAAATGCAGTTTGAATAGCAGGCATCCTATGCTTTGTTAGCAAAACTTATCTTCAGTTGCAGTTCTGCTCTTTCAAACAAAAAAATGTTTCTGAAGTTACCTCATAACATCTTCTCTTCTCTTGCTATCTATATGCCTAGCTCATTAATATATAGGTTATATGGTTGTACATGCATTCTGCTGTTTCTACTTTAAAAAAAAATAAATAAGTTTTTGATACGTGATATAGTAGGAAACAAGGCGGAAAGCACCTGTGGTTAGGTTGAAAAACAGCAGTGTTTGGACTGACTTCATTTTTACGCAGAGTACGACGGAAGGAGCTGAAGCCTCTCAAGTCACCTTTTATCCATAGACTGAGGTCCTCTCGCAGTGTTACTCCTTATCTAGAAGGAACAGGTTTATATCCAAAATATAGCCACCTACAGTGGGAACAAGGGCACCAGCTAGAATACAGCAATTCTGGATAGGAAAAAATTATTGGAACAAACCCTTCTGTATTAGTGGTTTGTTCATGGTAAAATTCAGCAAAATAGTACATTTCATGCAGACATCTTTCAATTGTACTTGATAAATTATTACATAGACCTTGACTAGCATGATAATTATTTTGTCCTTCATCTTCTTGGATATTGACTCACACCTTTCTGCTTTACCTTGTCTTCTCTGTTTTCTACTATCACTGTGTTGTGCTCAGCTGATGCCTAATTTGCCAACAGAGCTCAGAGTCTGTTTGCCTCTCCTGTGTATCCTTTTGTTCCACACATCAAGGATCTCTATAAACTACATCAGTGTCCGTGGACAAGTAACCTGTTACTCACCATCTTGTGGTTTGAAATTTTGAAATTTCAAAATTGAGAGATGACTGTTGTCATGCCTGTACCACTTTTTTTCCAAACTTGCTCACTCTTGAGGAATTGTTTTATTCTGGGAGCAAAAACAGGAACTTGTTCAATTACAAGAAATTTCTCTACCATCAAATTAAATGTGAGTCTTCTACCACCACCAATATAACTATTTACATTCTTTTAAAAACCACCACTTCATAATGAGCTATGTCCATCCCATTAGTGGCTTCCAGTTGTCCTTGAATTATGGTTCGACCTAATGTATTTACTTGACTTTTTCTTTTTCTTCTTTTTTTTTTTTTTTAAAGCACTTCACCAGAACAGGATGTCCTACTAGAACTGGCAGTGAAACCTGCGATCATTAAAAATCCAGTACTACATTTTGCAACATTTTTGATGAATCACTAGATAAATATTTGGCCTGAGCATGATTTCTGCAAGCTTGAGTTGACTTTTCTCACCCTCTTTTCTTGTCCCTTGATGCTTTGATCTTGTGTAAAAGGAAGAATGAACCATAAAAACACTTAGATATTCTGGCTTCACAGAACATGTTTTTTCCATTTTGACAGTTTTTAATAAGGTTTCTGATTTCTTGAATAACTGTAAAAAGAGAAACTGTGATTTCCAAAAAAAAGAAAAAAGAAAAAGTAAAAAAAGATATCCAAAAGAGTTATAAAAGAGATTTGAGGATATTCCAGTTAAAGTTCACCGAAACAAGTATCTCAAGATGTATGTTACAAAATGGCTTTATAAAGAATAGCTACAATTGTACAGTGACAATGAAGGCTTTTTTATACTGTCATAAAATTACACTCAGTTAAAAAGATCTACAATGAATGCAGAAAGATTTGCTGAGGGTAGAGAGGGAAGATATGAAATATGTTAAACATATTAAATAAGATAAACCCAGAAATGAATTTTGAAGTTAGAAAAATGGAAAGACAGCTGAAAGTGAGAGGGAAAGATCTGTGCTGCTTGCAAATTGTAGAATTGTTCGTTTAGTTTTCTACCAATACCATTTTTATTCTTATGTTTCTCTGTGGAGTGCCAAAACCTTCACTAATTTTTATTCCTAAGCTATCAAAGACTATATAGACACATCACAACTAAATTATCCATTGTGCATTAGGAAGAAAACAACCAAGATGAGAAAAATAAACATCCATTATACATGAGAGAAATGTACGTATATATTTAAAAAAAAAAAAAAAACCAAACAAAAAACAGAAAACAAACTTCCCTACAGATTTTTCCAAGTTTTCTGATTGTCAAAGTAATAGCTTTGACAAGGACCAGCAAGGCAGTGAACAAAATGTCGTCGTTTAAGGTTTCTTCAGTTATTTCTTTTCTTACTGAGATACACTAAAAGGCATGTTTCCAAACCAACATCTTATACATTTGCACACTTTTCCATAATGTCATTTGATTTAATCAAGTAATTATTATAGTCTCAGAAAGAGTTCATACCAAATACTTGCACGCAGTTTTAGTTTTCAGTTTCACAGTTTACCTTTGTCAAGCAGTTTTTAGTTTCTCCATGAAATAGTTTGGCATCCAAGCTGTGTCTGAGGGTCCTGCTTTTAATACATGCCTTTGTAAAAGAATCTTTAGGGAGAAGAATCAGACATGCACAGTGACCCATGGTTTTTAAAAAAGCAGCAACTTTTCTCTTGGTACCTATGCATAACTAAAATGTCATGCATCTTAAAGAGATGTATAGTTACAATCCCAAAATGAAAACCATCAGGATAACTGTTCATATCTAGCAACTGCTGACCCCCTGTCCTGGCAGGTAAGAATCCATGAATTTCATAGCTGGAACTGTGTGTCAAGCAACCCAGCAAGGCCAGTGCCTTTCCCCATTGCATACCCGACACGAAGCTTCTGTGAGGTGAACCATTTCCTTTGGGCCTCAAGGTGCAACATCGAAAGTTGTTTCAACAAAGACCGAAGGATCATTTGTAGCAAGGCGTCGCTCAACCTCATAAAATTCATTAGGGTTAATAAGATACAAGGTAGGATTGGAAGGGCCAGTAGAAGACAGAAGCAACTTAAATTTGCAGTGCGAGAAACACCAGTATTCATCAAAACACAGAGATCTCATGACAAGAACAGCAACGCTTGATTTTGTTGTATGTTGACTGCAACTCTCAGATAAATAAAATAGGAACACGGGAGAATTCCTTTCCCTGGGACCACCAACCAAAACTAAATCCCTGACTGGGAGCGATGGAATGAGAACTTAATAAGAAAGATGAAAAATGATCTTTCATCAGCTTGAAAAAGCCATGAAATTTATCCATCTTGTCTGCTATTCTCATTTACAGAATACCAACACTCCTTGGTCTTTTGTAGACAGAATATATGACCAAAGAGAAATGAGTACCAGTGGGGGAGAAGGCACTTAAAGATAGTGCCTTTTTATCAGTGACAAAATATTTCTTGCCTTTCTTGAGAAGTTTAGAGAAGCGTGGCTTTTTATCCTTTCAATAAATATTTTTCTCTCTCTAAATTCAGACTATTAAAAATAATAAGAGGAATATAATACAACTTTAAATGAGAGTTTATATATCACATGCTTTATGACAGCTGCTTTTATTTCACTTTAGATTAACAAAGCCTTTATGTTGAGACTTTGGAGCTGACCTTACAAAGCAGCAATACCATTAGCCCTGAAGCACATGTTTCCCATTTAATGTTTCTGAGGTAACGTTCTTTGTGAAAGTGAGAGAAATGAGAACACAAACTTGCAGGAAAAATAAAAGTCTGGTGTCCTCCTTTTGAACAGAATTAAAGTCAGTTTGGACACTTGAAAATATGAAGTGAGAGGCCATGGCCTTACAAAGAGTTTCTCAATGTGATCCCAAGAGTTACAATGCTCAGCTTTCCTTTAGTATGCCATAGCTCACTGTCGTTTCCTCTCAAGAGGCTGAACATATTTTGCCATCTCAATTTGAAGTGAAAGGTCTCGCTTACATCAATGTTATTTCAGTTTTAACCAGCATTACTCAAATGATTTATAAGCCTACCCAACCAAAAGAGCACTGTTGTAGTTATAGTAAATGAACCCAACGGTTATTCTAGGGTACAGCAGAAAGGAATTTGATCTGCTGTATCTGCAAGAGTCGTGAGTTACTGTCATGCATGGAAATCAAACTAATCTCAATGACGTTTTACTGTTGTCATGTTCTACTGGCTCAATACAAGAGCCATGTACTTGCTTTTTTCTCAGTAAGCTTAACAGTGCCTACACACAAGTCCTCCATCCTGCTTTTGTTCAATGCCTCCATGTTCAGTATTCTGCAGCTACTGTCATAGTCACAAGTTCATGCCTGAAGCTATTTCTACACTCTTTTCAGCTGGCGAATCTGAAAAGCTGCAGACTAGAGAGTCTACAAGGTTCAAGGTGAACTCAAAAGAGACTGACAAATACAGGACAGAGTTAGACAGGGGCACAGTTTGGAAGCCAGTGGATGCTCTTTATGCTTGGGACCTTGACAAAGAGAAGAAAAACTGAATGCACAAGAAAAGGACAAAAACTGCATGATTTGGAGGAGAAGCTGACAAATTCCGTGCTAAAATTCCCATCTATGCCAGTGGAAGTTGGATCAAGGTTCCTGTAAACATATGGCCTTTCACTCAAAGCAAGTCTCCCCTTTGAAACACATTTCTGCAAAGCCTTCCAGCAGCAACGATGCAGGATTTGCTGGAGCTGCAGCCAGGTTCCAAAGCCCAGAGACTGCCCCTGCACTGTGATCTGGGACCAGCTTAGAATGGAGACATGGGACTTTCTTCTTCCTAAAGGAGGAGACAAAAAGTTTATTACCTCTACCTTTAAGCACTTGAATTCATACTTCTAATTCAAAACTGCAACATTTGTCCCTTCCTACTGACTTAAATGGGAATTCTTGGATGCTGAGCACTACTGGAAATTAGAGACGTTATTTACAGGGCAAGACAATGAAGGAACAGACAACCTGGAGCATCCCTCTGTGACACCCTTGTCCTAAGCCTCAGAAGTTTCAGCTGCTTTTTGCCCCAGAACCAATGTTAATTTTCAGAGACACCCACCAGCAGCTGCACGATCTCTTTTCCTAATCTTGCAGATAGCCTGAATTTATATTCCTGATATCAGATGCAAATAGACACACGGGTTTTCTAAGGCTTCCTCCCACCCCCTCAAAAAAAAGCGTGGTTATTTGAACTTACACTAAGCAAAGCTGTACAATCTTACTATTTCTTTCACCAACTCCATTTCCTCACACTTATATATTCTTTAGACTCAGGTTAAACTCCTCCAACCAATAAAGCACCCAACAAACAAGCTAGAGTCCTTTTCTTGCATCACCCAGTCCAATAATGCCTTTCAATTCACAGCTTCTGCCCTACTTTGTAGTGCCTTTTCCTCACCAGCGCAACGCTTTGTCCTTTTCTGCTGGGCCTGCAGACATGCAGCACTCCCTCATACAAAAGGATGACACAGGCCTGCACTCTTGCCTTTTGGTTTGGGCAGGGGTTTTTCCCCTTTTTTTCTTTTTTTTGTTTTGCTTTATACTGCGTAAACTCAGTATTGGTTGAAGAAGGAATAACAAAAGCTCACGTGACATTTTTGCCAACAGATAGCTGGTGTTCCGTAGCAATATTCCATGTGAGAAATTACCTTCTGCCTGTACAATCCCCTAGTTTCCTCTGACATATTTAACTTCTTACTCTAAACTGTTGGTTTGGCGCACTTCACTGTTAGCAGACCTGCAGTTAAGGGACTCCAATGTCTAAATTGGTGTTTCAGTAAGGTTAGGTATGTTCAGATCCAAGAATTCTGAAAGGTGAAACACTATAATTAGAAGTCACTCATGTGCAAGGGCAGACTGAAGTACCAAATAAGTCTTATTCAAGTTACAGTTTGAATTACCACATCACCATTGTACTAAGGTCCAAAGGCTATTTTTACCACATAACAGTCCAAATTACAGTTTTTCTACCAACATTTTGTCCATGATTAAACACAAACTGTGGGCAAATACCCTCTTCCCTTTCCTTTTGTCTCTTTCTTTTCTTTAACAGCTAGTCTTGTTATCATTAAATGGCATAAAACAGGCCAATATATAGATTTCTGTTCAGTTTTTGTAGTTGAATTGGTCATTTTGACTTTAGTCTCTTTGATGTCTAGAAAATAATCTTTCTTCATGCTATCTGTACTCAATGGCAAAAAAAAGATCTGTAATTCTTTTGGTGTGCTATGAATAAGTATGGACATGTTAAGTCAGGAAACGCATACACGTTACTACAAAAAAAAAAAAAAAAGGCTAATTTGTTAGCAAATGTATTTCCCATGTAATATTCCCCAAATGCAGAAATTCTCACCAGTGTGATGCCGTCTGCATAACTCCTCTTTTCAGCTGCCCGTGTCCACAAGCTGAATCTACCATAACAGTGATTATCATGGGGAGTGAGACAGCACGCCAGATTTTATGGACTAATATTGAACAATGCAGCACTAGGCAATACGATATAGTGGATATTTCCTACAGCCATGGAATCTCCCATCTACTAAAGCAGACACTTTTTTTTGTAAACTCCTGCCACCCTTCCAGAAGACAACCTATTTTATATCCAAACAGCTTAAGCGATTGTATCAAAGATGTACCAAATCACTACACACGGATTTCTAAATAAAAGGAAAGTTCCCCTCTATCATCTGCTTAAGGCTGTCTCTCTGTAGCAACATATTTAACATACATTTCATAGGGCTTCACTACAGGTCTTCAGAGTCCCCTCAGGAAGCACCAAAATTCAACTCACTGTTGAATTTTGTCACTAGTTTGTCTTTTCTAAGGAAACTGATAATTTAGCTACCGAATCCTAACTGTATACATGCTAAAGAGAGTACTTTCTTGAATCAAGATGGATTTATCCTTTTAGTAGAATAAGAATTCTCAAAACCAGTTTAAAGTCCCCAACTTGCCAGAAATAACACCCAAAAGATGATCATGGGAAGGAATTTAGATGCAGCTCTCTGACAGATGTTAAAACCAGCACATCTTCTGCACTAATACAGTAAATTCATATATAATCATCCAGCTATTCAAATCTGAAACAGGAAAAACAAAAACATGTTTTCTCTTTTCACCAAGATTATAAATCAAGACATAAAAATTGGGTCTTGTGAGGTTACGGAAATGCTGACAGATGAAAATTTTTGTTCCTGCATTACAGTTTCCCAGTTTCCTTTTTAAAAAAAAAATAAAACCAAAACCAACCAACCAAACAAAACAAAAAAACCCCCCTCCATTCTACATTTTGAGACAAGTACCATTTCTAAAGAAAGAGTTGGACTGTAGACTGACAAAAATAGTACTCTTGTTTGTTCATCACCCATCAACGGTTTTGTACTGACTCTAAAAAAAGGTTTTATAAAATCTTAGCTGATGACAATGGGCAAGCACTGTTTGAGCTCTAAGGAAGCCGGTGTAACAAACAAACTCAACTACATAAGTTTATTTTTTCTGATTCAAAACTAAACTTCACTTGAAGCTGTGAATTATTCCTGCTGGCTCACTTAACAGGGAGACAGAAAAATTTCACTTTCTGGGAGTCATCATTTGGTCTCTGCAAAACAGCTGTCCCCTGTACACCTCTGTTCTGAGAAAAGGCCCATTGAACATTGCATGACAGTAATTTACAGCTGAATTTCCACCAGCAGTGTTGCATTTGTGTTGCGCTACAGATGGAATACTCTCATCTCACAGAAGTTATTCACAGTGTGATACCGCATTTTAAACTCGTCTCATGGTTTAGTGCACTATATTGTAAAATCCATCAGGGACTTAACTATGTGGATAAAACCCATAGTTAACTACATGAAGGGGAAACAATACTTTTACTTTATCGGGGTCCATGAACTTGATGGTGGGTTAGTGAGGCCAGATAATCATCAGCCTTCCCTTCTGACCTGTTATCCCCCTCCATACAGGGAGCCCAGGCTTGCATCAGAACTGGAAGCACCGGCAAGAAACAACTTTTTCTAGGATGCCAAATGCCTTTTTTTGGGGCACAGAGGCTGCTGTCAACTAAGGAATGGGGTGGATGGAAGTTGTACTCAGCTCTTCCTGGCTGGAAAGACAGTCATGTGGAGAAGGAAGCAAGCAAAGCCTTGATGGGGAGTATTGAATTGAATGGGGAGCATTCATTGAATTTGTAGTGGCAAACTGGTTTGCAGACCTCAAACACACAACACAAAAACAAAATCCCCAATGTAAACTGACTTTATTCTGGTTCCTGTTTGTTTCTTCATGTATCATTAACACCCTTAACATTTCCAGCCTTTAAATTTTGGTGACTTAACCAAGTAAGTTGTACGACATCAGAAGGAACTGGGCTCATTTTTTGTGCCGTGTGGAGTGCTAGACCCGGGGCCATCTTATCTGAAGCTACTTGGCAGAAGGTTTCCAGCCCTGAAAGATCCTAGACACGTTGCACAGTTTATAGAGGTACCAAATTCCTGAACACAGCACATGACAGATGCTACAACACACACAGCATTGGAGAGAGGAAGCATTCCAATTTCTTAAATCCTTTCCACTACGAAAGGCAGGTGGGGATTTTTGCCCATTTTATCCCCCCATGCAGAAAGGGCAACAATTTAAAAAGCTCCTACTTCACAGTATTTTGTGACAGTTGATATTGGAAAGTTATGAGCACTGAGGTTAATTACTGAGTCTGGGGCTTGCAGTCCCAAACCACATACCAGCTTTGTAACCATATACTTTGCACCCTGTCCTTGTACATGCTATTCAGAATTTTAATAAGCCATCTACAGCAATTCCACTTTTCTAAACAATTGCATTGCCAAAGCAAGCCACGCTGGCTTGTAAGACATCTTTTACAGCATAATTCTGACTTTACATGTTCAATGGCTTGACATCATGAAATACATTGGAAGATATCCTCAGATTCAGCTTGTTTGGAATGTTTTAAAATATAAAAAGCATCTGTTCAGGCTTGATGTCTACAAGCTATCATGATCAGCAAAACCAAGAAAGTGTAGTATTTCTAATTAGTATTCCAGTTTCTTAAACTTGTATTTTTAAGAAATGCTCTTTGCAACTGAGCATATTGCCTCTAAAGGGTACGTATACAAAGAAGAGACAGGATTCATAACCAGAATTAAATATTAAAAATATCAAGTTGTTAGATATTGGGTATTTTAAGAGAAGTCCTCAACATGTGTTGTATCTGTAGATATACAAACACCCTGCAAAACCTGGAAAATAAGAAATTGAAGAAACCAAGTACTAAATCTGTTCCAAATATACACAAATATCTATGTTATTGAGTAGAAAGGTGTCATTTTTACACATCCTTGAGTTGAAACTTTATAAGCTTTGTATTCCTGACATTCTATGAAACATCTCTTAAGGATTAGAGTGGATAAGAGTAGCAGTGTGACCAGTCCAACCCCATGTATCAGTGTAATTTCTGTGGTTATTAGTGTTATAATAGTTATACCCTTCCCAGGCACCATGGAAATATTTTTGGAGAGTATGTCTTAAGTCATTTGGGTCCCTATGGAGCATTTTACAAAAATACTTTTTTTTTTTTTTTTTTAAATGTAATCAATGCTGTTATTGCCATAAAGAAATCTGTTCCCTTCAGCTAAATCAGTTCCACTACACAACTTCAAAAGCAGTGAATGCTCCCCACACTATTTAGATGAGGAAACTGAGAAATCGTGCAGCTTCTCAGAATAAGGGAATAAGTGTTACAGAAACAGCAGACAGATCTGGGTTTCCTGAGCTTCCAGATTATGTTCTCCATTCACAAGACTTTTGCCCCAGGGGCAGAATGTTTTTACACACATGGATGACTTTTGAGGCTAATCACAAGAATGTGAATGAGTATGGTACCCTGACTCATTTTGTCACAAGTGAAGATGTCAGTCACAGAGTTCATCCAGCTAAGTACATGTAAGGGGAAAAGTATTCTTCCTCAAGTCTGTATTTTCATTCTTTGATTATTGTTTCTTTCCAAATATTTGCCTTTGAAATCAACAGTTTACGATTTTGCTGTTTGCTTGAGTTTTTTTTAAACTATTATTTATATATGTACAGTCTTATTTGCAATATCACCTCTATTTCTTTGAATATTTTGCATATTTCACAGAAACCCTGAACAGACAGAAACATGTCAGCCTTGTGGCAAAACCTGTGCACTAGTGACTAATATCCAACCTTCATACAAGAGAAAATATATCCTGGCCACATGGATGAAAACAAGACAGTTCCAATATTGCTAAGCAACCTGCTCAAGAGACAGTATAGTACAATATGGTGTATTAAAAACATTCCTTGCATATTAAAAAAACCTGATATGGTGCCATGGGGAAAATCATTACTTAAATTGGAGAAGGTGGGGATTAGTAAGCAAATTAAGAAACTGGCAGCCTGTGACATTCGAGTGTGACATGCCCTATTTTACAATGCATCCCCCAGTATTTTGAAACGCCATGTCACACCAAACCACACTAACAGGAAAGAAGAAACTATGCTCCTGTGGCTTGTTACAGTGCTCTGTTCTCAGTGCACTGAGAAACAGACTGCTTGGAAGAGTATCATTCTGGCCAAATGAAGAGACACAATGCTTCCACAGCAGAATTACTAGATCAGTATGGCAAAGATACTGGTTTCTAATTTGAAGTTGTCTTTTATTTGCAGAGGATGAAGGAAGAGAGTATCTTGTGGATCTTGGTGATTCAGTGGGAGAAGAGAGAACAAAGAAAAGTCTGGCTGATGTTCTTATGATGATGATAGTTCTGCTCAATCTCCTTTAAAACACAAAGCGGGTCCTTGACCTACCTTTCTGCCAGCAGTATTTGCCCTGAACCCACAATCCGCTGTAAGAACTACAGTGGGAACCTGAGGGGCTGGTTCCACAACTGTACAAAGAGACATTGTCCCAAAGCCATTGCAATTGCAGCATTAGTCTGCAGCTACACCCCACCTCCTTGCCCCTTAGCAATGCCAATGTAGTAGCACATACCCTACACAGCCACACTGCAAAGGGAAACATGACCTTGTAGATTGCTGATAATTGCTTAGTTTTGTTCAAAAATACTAAGGATTGGATTAAGCAATGGAAAAAAATAATAATTTATTTTAAGGAAACATTAGCATTATTTTGTGTGTGTTCCTTTAGGATTAGCAAAGAACTTTTTGCTGCAAATGCTGTACACAGAGTAGAGCACCCTATCTCTCAGCAGTGACGTGCCCAGTGTTTCTTAGAAATTACACATCTAACAGAACTGAAGCCACACTGACTACACGGACTGCATACCTTCCTGGATTTCTCATGTTGTTTGGCAAGGCTGAGACCGCCTCCGTGTGTGGCAATCCGTAAAATGGCCTCACTGGGTTTTCTCTAAGTAAGAGAAACTCATCAAAGAACATCTTAAATTACTTATTATGGCATCATCTTGGGCTAAAATGAGAGCCCACATCAGGAAAGAAGCTGTAAGGGATGGGAAGGCGTGGGAACTGAAAGATGACACATGGTAAGAGATGCCATGTGCCTTAAAAGAAACTATGCTATTTCAGTTTACAAAATCTTGCCTGCTCAGTATACCCTAATGAGCATCATGGAGAGCTTGTTCAGGGTGCGTGCAAACCAACTGGGTGATCACAGGGGCTGCAGGAGAACAGCAGCTGACACAGTAATGTGACTAAGATGCATTGCAACTCTAGTTAACTCTGTAGATATAAACAAATCCAATGGTTACTTCCAGATTATTTCAGCCTTGTTTTTTTTAAAGACAACTGAAGAAGCTGAATACCCATACGCCACTTATTTTCAGTTAGATTAGGGGCCTTCCTTCCTTAGATTCTTGACAATTCCTCACTAGATTTGCTTGGAATTTCTATGGGAGCAGTACAAGGATTCATCAATTACAGGAAGCCTTCCTGCCTGACAGTCTGTAACAGGCTCAGTTTTGGTTCTCTCTTTGCCGTTTCAAAAATAGCTATGAAAAAAAATATCTTTCCCACTGGCAGTAAGTAGTGCTAAAAAGCATCCAAGGCACTTTTGTTATACTTTGTACTTGCTCTTTGCAAATTCATACTCTGACAGTAGATTTTAAGATCTCACATCCAGAACTCTGTAACAAACGTCACCAACTCAGCTTAAAAGCTAGTGAAAACAAAGGTCTTGGTTAGAAAAAGCATCATATAAGGGACAGTAAATAACACTTTCAGTTTCTTAACTGCTACTTTTCCATTACTGCTGTTCAAATTCATTTTATATGCATTCAAATACATTTTATATATAAAGTAAAAGACGCTTCTTGTGGCAAAGGAGAGACAAATGCTTTTTACATTTCTTATTTCAGGAGATGTTTGAAGATGACTCCTGTAACTATTCTACGTTTTCTAATGCTTTAGCTCATTTCTGACCTGGTATTTTATTCCAGAGCAAGGGGACCCCAGCTGAGTTCTAAGTACCTGTGGAACAGGCTGATACTGCCACCTTGGGGAGGGCTCTTTCCACGTACTTTGAGGAGCCTAAGCAAGTGTCAAATAAATCAGTTTGATTTTTTTCCCCTGTCATATCCTCCCAGGAAGACAACTTCTTAAAATCCTCTGCCCATGCTGTTGTAAGACCTTCCAGATGTGTCCCAACTCGGACTGTATTACATACGTAGTAGTACTGGAAATAAATGCCTTTTTTGAGGGGATGTTTGCTTAGCCAAGTTTTATATATCATTTAAGCAGTGCCTCATTTACACTACTCTTAATTTTACAGCCATCTTGTCAGCATAAAAACCCTGTTCTGCATCCAGCTGGGCAAGCTGTACTTTGCATACAACACTCCTCTGCTTCTGGGAGTCTAGCTTTCTTGGTAGTTCAAATCCTTGTCCATACACAGCTTAAATTATCTCCTTGGCGGGCTACTGGCTCAGCTGGATGCGACTGCTAGGACATATACTGCCTCAGATGTCATGAGAGGCATTACTGTGCCTGATGAAAAGTATAGAGCTATACTGTGACAATCTAACCAAAGTCAAGACTTTTTAGCCAAATTAAAGGAAGCATATGGATTTTATCTTCACAATGGCCAGTTTTATGAGACTGATCTACCTTTTTGCTTTGCAAGTGAGTCACTCCCCACCCAGTCTGCTTTGAGTTTGTATCCACCAGCAAATGAAGGAACCTTGCTATACACTTTGATTAATAAATACGCCTTGAGACATAAAAGGTGTGCATAGTGTTGAGCCGCAAGGCTTTTCACAGTGGAAACTATCAGTAGTTCCCTCACCTACACACACAATACAGGACAAGATTTAATATCTCCCCTCTCACCAGAACAGGCAGAATCAGGAACAGCCCTGATACTGTGGTAAATCACTACTTACGGGCTCCCACATAAAGCTACATTTGGGATGACAACACACCCAGTCCAACGGGGCTCTGGAAAGCTCCTTCCTCTTGTCCTCCCACCACAGACAGCACTCACACAAAGTAATCTCAGTACCTCCATTATCACTCTCACATTTAACTGCTGGTATTAGACAAGTAACTTTCAAAAATATCAGCTTCATACAATCACTAAAGTGATTTCAAAAACTGTATCTGCAGCTAAGTTGCAAAAATTCAACAGTGCCAATTACTGACCAAACGTATCCAATTGAATGAGGATCTATCAGTAATAGATTAACCAGATTAATGTGTACGTAACAGTCTCAGTGTGGTACGTTGCAGATGTTAGTTTCAAAGTTCACATACGAACTTCTTTTTACACTGCACACATGGTTTATGAATGAAGTCTGAATGAAAAAAGGAATTTAAGGGAAAATAAGGTAAGTGAAAGAATATGAAGTTAATTTAAGTATTTAAGCATAGACTGCTTACAGGAAAAAAACCAAACAAATCCTTGATCATGATTTTAAAGAGGAATGCAGAAATGTATGTCCACCATTTTATATTATTATGCTACAGAAAAAGAATACAATGCACATCTAGACTGATGAATAACTGATGACAACTATTTCATAAGGCACCTTTTTAAAAGGTATTAAAAAAAGGAAATTTATTTTTGAAAAAAAAAAATCCATAAAAACCTCACTGTGAATTCAGTAACAAAGACCATCATGTACAGTATTCAATGTTGCCTGTAACAAAATTAGTATGTTAACAGCTCTTGCATGTTTGGCTTTGTACTGAAGTTATATCGAAAGATTGATTTGGGCATGGATTTAATATGAGGGAGAAAGCTTGAACTGCATATGCAAGAATCTAAATAATCACAGGAAATTCCATTCTAAAATTATCCATGATCTCTCTATAGGCACCTAAACACAGAAACTTAAAAAAGTAAACAAAAACCTTTCTGAAGTTCAGGTGTCACTGATAACTTAAAATCAACTACTTATTTGCCAATATGGCTTTCCATTTGAAACACCTCTGGATTTACTTAATCAGCCAGTATTCCTCTTAGATGATTAACGTGCACCAAAAACCCTTCAGATACTGGATTACAGAAAAGTACAAGGAGAATGAGAGGGCTTATTTGGAAAAACACTTATAGCAACTGGAAATGATACTTACCCATTTCCACTCTCCATCCACCAGTCTATGCTTTTCCTTTCCACTTTGCCATAAGACTAAAAGTTTGTACCATGTATATTTCTAAAGTCTGAATTTCATTTGGGGTTAGAACCTGCACCATTGGCTATTTCAGCTCTTTTTTTTTTCGTTAAGATATACTTCTTATCTTTATCTGTATCAGAAAGCCCTTTTGGATTACTATTTCAACTTTAGTGGTAGCTGATGAAAGATGTATTCTAAGCTGTTCTCCGCTGTGAAAAAGTGCTCCTTTAAAAGCTACTTCTGACTATCCCTTTTTTTCCTAAAAACAAGTAAAGATTTACTTCCTGAAACACGGTCACGTAGTAACAGCAGCACGTACTTGTCACCATTCTCTTCTTCCTCCCCTAGTTTTCCTCCTTTTCATAACCTACTCTCCCTGCACACCAATGCTGTTTTCCACAGTTGTTTCCCAACTCTTCCCTTCACTATTGCCTCTCCTTAGCTTTATCTTCTCACATCTGATTCTTTCCCAGCTCTTCAGTTTCTGCCAGTGGAGGAGCACAGCCTTTTAGGTTGCTCTTGTACCTGTAACACCTCCCATGGGGTCTTGTTTTTTCCAAGCAGCAGACTGGGAAGGACAGCAAAGATCCATGCTTGGATCAGACAGAGGTATACATGCTGTACTGAATGTCTATCTACACCACACACTTCTTTCAGGCATGGAAGGACATCCAAAAAACATTCAATTTTGCAATTTTTGCTGGATTTCTTTTTAAGTTATCAGAAACAGCTCATGTTATTTGTTCTTCACTTATTGACAGGTTGGTGAATAAAAGCATAGACAATGGCAGGCAGCAACGAGATGACCATCAACCTTGTTGTTCTTGGAAGAACTCAGACTGGCAAAAGCGCTGCTGGGAACAGCTTGCTGGGCAGCTCAGACTTTGAGAGTCACCTCTCCCCAAGCTCCGTGACAACATGCTGCAGCCTTGGATGCAGCTGCCACATTTCAAGGATTATACGAAGAAATGGCTGTGAGCTAGCTCTCCGTGTTCGAGTACTTGACACACCAAGCTACCCTCACAGTGACCTGAGCAAAGAGCAGGTGAGGGACATGGTTAGATCAGCCCTGGCTCACCACTTCGGGGAGGAAGGCCTGCATCTAGCTCTCTTGGTCCTGAGGGCTGACTTGCCTCTGTGTCCGGATGAAAACGATCACACAATTCAATTCATCCAGGTAACAAATAAATAAATAGAAGTCTCTGTCCTAACAGCAACTCTTTTGCCTTCAGGTGACAATAGCTATGGAAGAGTTGACTAAAAGTGAAATAGCGAAGTGCAGCTGAAAACTGGAACACTTCCCAGGCCAGCACCTGAAACATGCCATTCACAACACCATACACCATACCTACACTTACTGCACTAAACCTGTTACGAGAGAGGCAAGAACGCTCTCTTTTGTACATGGGCTCAGCACAAAGGTATTTAAGAACCAAATCTGCCTATCAAAGTAAGCTTTTCTCTCAGAAATTATAGTTAATGCTTTAACATGATAGATCTAGCTTGTGGAACAGAAGTGCTATTTAAAGCAAGAAAAAGTCAGGTTACCTCGCTCTCCTGCACTGTATAGGACCAAAAGCAGAGCACGACATGTCCAAAATCATGCAGAAAATCTGACTGACCTAGGACAAGGATGCTCAGTTCTGTCCTGCGTTGTCACTACTGCCATATCTGTTCAAGAGAAAATAACTAGAAAGTTACCATAAATTTACTCTGGCTAAGAAAAAATTTTAACATAACTGACTTGAAACAAGTATTTTGAAGCTCCTGGAGGAAGGTGGGGTTGTT
>VXBL01000556.1:370920-400745 GCA_013400195.1 Aramus guarauna
GTTTTTTTTGGGTTTTTTTTTTTTTTTTTTTTTTTGGGGTTTTTTTTTGGTTTTTTTTTTTGTTTTTTGTTTGTTTGTTTTTTGTTTGGGTTTTTTTTTTTTGCAAGTAGGTAAGATAAGTAGGGAGAGACACTAAAATGGAATGGCTTTCATTTCAGCTGGAAGTTTCTCATTACCATGCAAACATATTTTTGGAGAAAGGAAGGGGGAAAAAAAAAAAAGGGCCAGCAAATAGATATTGCTCACTTTATCTGATCAGATGAACCAGTTTTGTATGATTTATGAAGAAACAAAGGATTTCAGTTGATGCCAAAGTCTGCACATCACACTTTGCATCTGTCTTACACCAATGACATTTCTAAAAATCTTTAAGACTAGAAGGGACTTCCTGGTCCATCAAGTCTTATCACCTGCTGTAACTGATCTTATCTAAATATATAATACATACACAGATAAAAAGATATAAATATAGATAAACAGCTTTCAAATTGTTTGATTTGTATTCCTGTTCTTTCTGATTACTCTCTGTTGGTAGCCTACTCCTCATTTTTCCAGTAGTTTAAGAGTTGGTTCTAATTTCACCACATTCTTACTCATTGTCAGTTTACATATTTGTTTTCAGTGTTATCCTTTTTCCTCATACAGTTCTCCATCTCTCTATACTTTGTGGTATTTAAGAGAAAGCAGTAATTACTCAAAATATTTTTGCCTAAGCCAATGAAAAAATCTAGTTTGAGACTGTTTTGGGTCAAGTCCTTGTAGGCATTAAAAGCATAAGAGATACCACCATGCATTTTCTCTTTAAATGGAGCTTTAAAACTTCTACAGGAAAGGAAATAAGAATGTTTAAAGATGAGAAAGCAACATTTCTGTTTCACAATTACAACTGGCTCTTAGCTTATACAACAGTTGGCTTTTTAGTTATTTTCCCCTTAAAAGACCAGATGCTGTGATTTCAGACACAAACAAATAGGGCAGGACAGCTGCCTGGGTGCTAGGAATAAGAACAGTGTCTAAAACAGATTAATCACTACCAATACACCAGGTTTTTCTAACTCCTTGCTTATCTTGGAAGTCGAAAGGTATCCTTTAAAGCAGTTTTATATACCTTGGTATTTAGGTTAGAGTTAGGATCATTTCAAAGTAGACTTTATTACCAAAGTAGGCTTCTTCACACACACAGAGGTTAGCATGATAACACTAAAGTTGTAATTTCATTTACATCGGTAAATGAAAGCCCAATCCCTTATTCATACTAAAATTTTCTGTACTCATTGACAAAAAAAAGCAGCTTGTTTTCTCCATATCTCTCCCTCAGATGAACCACAGCAGTTAAAGACAAACTCTCTGGCCCATCACTTACATTGATGTATTTGATTTGTGTTTTTCCTGAATTGCTGAGAATAGTTCAGTTTTATGGGATACAGCTGGAATTGCAGTTGGTGTTACACAGAAATTCATCATTTATTTTTTCAACACAAGGTGATTTGGTGATTTTAAAAAAGTTTCAAAGGCTGTAAAAAGTGTAGAAATATGGATATGTGGAAACTACTGATGTAAACTAATGTGTGACATAGCTAACCAACCATTTTTCCTTATTTACATTGACATTTTTTAACTGAAGAAATTCTATTAACATCTGTAGTAAGATAACAGAGAACTGCTAGTACCACACGACCACATATTTCCACTGAAAGTGGGTGTCAATGTCTTGGGAAGGTGAAAAACACCATAAATTTCAGCAACTCAGATAACCAACTGGATTACTGCCAGGAAAAGAACATATAACTGGTCTGTTAATGCATAAGTATGAGGTGGGAGTGGGGAAAAGGAATGAGAAAAGATAACTATTTAAGATTTGTTTTTCATTACAGGAACTTCTGGGTCCCACATGGAAGGATTTCACTGCAGTTATATTTACTCACACAGACAAGACAGAAGAGGCTGGATTCAGTGAGGAAGAATACTTGCACAGTGCCTCAAGTACCCTGTTGTCACTTTTGAGCTCAGTACAGCAGAAATACATTTTCCTAGACAACCAGAAGACCATAATAAAAGAGGAAAGAGCTATCATCTTAAGAAAGCTCTTGAATTTTATAAGACAAAATAATTATCAAGTGCTTCTACTTAAACACAGCAAGGAATAAGGAATAATATTAACTTTCAGGTGCTCATTTGTCTATTTCCTACGGTAGGTAACATTTAATAGAAATAAAAGAGTAGAAACCATCAACTGGAAAACTCCACATCCATACCAAATACCTTCAAACACACAGTTGGAAATACCTCTTTAGATTACCTAACTACTTGCCTTTCATAGAGTATCTCACACTACTGCATCCAGAATCGTAGCTTCAACCACAAAATCAGAAAAAGCTAGTTCTCTAAACCATACTCCCAATATGTATGTAGTCATAAATGAGATTTTACACTACTCCAGATTTTATATGCAGTTCATACAGAAGACAGATCTAGAAGAAAAAAAAGGCAAAAAAAATGCATGAGTTCAGACCGTAAGGGAGTCTCTTTGCTCTTTTCTTGAAGCTTTCAGAAGTTCCCCAGAATTCCAAAGTTTTTAAAGAGCTTTCCAGTATTAAAAGCTAAGATTTATCTACTGTAAGATTATTTCTTTACCTTGATTCAGGACTGATTAGTTAGAATTGAGATTTTGAACTTCAAAAATTTTATTTAATCAAACACTATTGGATATGTAGTTTACAAGGCAGACAAAATAGCTCCCATGTGCTTAGCACTATTTGGCATATTTAAAAGAACTAATTTCTATTGCTTATTCCCAGATGCATGAAAAATTAACACAGTTTATAGGCACATATAAAACTCATTTGAAAAAGAAATCTGTTCATCTCTTGTGCCTGTTCCTTTTAATTTTATATCATTACCATTTTCTTTTCCCCTCCCAGTTTACTGGATGAAGTTCAAAGTCTGCAAAATTCAGAGTGGCTAAGTTGTTGGGTTTTTTTATTTCAGTGGTTAAAAAAAACACTTACTGTTACAGTGGTTAGACAGTAACCAATTAAATATTGTATGCCAAAATATCTGAAGTATCTCTAAATAGTTACTTAAAAGGTTTATTGTAAATTGAACTAAAATATTTTCAGATTATTAAAAGGCAGGAATTAAAAGAAGTTATTTGAGGCTATTACCATAGCAACCATGACTACTTGTACTACATTATTATGGAATAATTCTAATTGTAAAAACTGAAGAAGCTATTTCTGTTAAAGCCAAAGCATCTTTTGTATAAAATATCATTGCATAAAGATACATTAAAACAAACAAACAAAAATCAATTTTATACACGACTTTGGGCATTGGAAACGGATGGCTTTGTGGTAGTATTTGACTAGCTCTGCAAATCTATTTGCTATTCATTCTTAGTACTATTTATCATTTGGAAGAAAATATCTAGGTGGACTAGATAAAGAACTATTTTAGCAAAGTGACAGCTTTGATCTTATTGACATAATAACAACTTAACTGTGGGACATGAAAGCATGTCCATTTGTACATCTTAGGGCATAAAGGGCCATAGTTCAATCTTCCTATTAGAATTGCCTGAAGACTACTGAGACAACACAGCCAAGAACAAAGTTGCAGAGGCTCATAAGATATCTGAAAATTGCTTGGAAGAAGAGAAGCTACTAATAGGTGACTAGAAGAATGAAGACAATTGTGGTCTTCACTGACCAACTGCTACTCCTGTACCTCTTGAAGAGCAGTTAGCACACATGGAACATGGTAGAAGTTTCCTTATTGAGATGCTCTTGCTCCATAGATCCTCTAAATCTTTTAGCTGTCCAGAAAGCATGCTTGCCTGCCTGTAATTCTACCACGAACAAGTCTTGGCAATTAAGTCTTGAGCACTAAGTGGTTAATGACTGCTGACAACCTCAAGGACAATAAGCATGGTGAATGCGTGAATTGTGAAATTTTGGAGGCATAACACATTCTGTATGTCTGGAAGAAGAGTCAAACAAAACAAAAGAACAAAAAAAGCTATAACAGCCATGCACTTCAGAAGGGTAATATATTCATGGTTTTTATTGTGCTTGCTTGCATTACTTTCCATTTCAATATCTGAAAAAGCTTCTAATAACCATTTATTTATTTAATTCCACTGTTCGCCATGGTCTCTGCCCTGCAGACTCCTTTCCCTTTCACTTCAAATGGAACTCCTTTGTACGTAGCAACACACTGGTCATTGGTACGAAGATCAGGTTGAATTTGCTCCCAAATCTTCTTCTTGGGATTAAGTTCCTTCTCAGGATCTCCTGTTTCAAAACAAAGAATAACCTCATAGCACATAACACAGAAGACAGAGAAAGAGTTCTATATATATACACATCTGTGACAGCCCAGAGAGCATCACTACACACAGTCTTAAGGGGGGAAAAAAAAAACCATTACCTGTCCTGTCATTCTCAAAATGAAAACTTTAATCGGAATTATGGATTGTCTAGGAAATATCTCCAGAGCCCCTCTCAAAATGCTGATCTTTCAGTGGGAAAAAAGGTTGTAAGTAACATACCACAATACTGCCAAAAGGAAGAAATCAAACCATTGCTAGTGATTGGTTTACAAAATGTACTAGAGACCAAAAAAATTCCCAAGAATTAAGTAGATGTGGACCACAGAAATACACTACTTACCAAGACACAGGTTTGTCAGCATCTTAAGTTTAGGAATTAATGAATTCTTATAGGCAGTTAATATTAAGTGAATTTGACAGGTGCCGTCACAGTTGAGAAATACTGAACTTAAACAAGAATAGTCCAAAATTAAGATCTGACATACAACTTTAGCCCCAAGTTTCAAGGCTGTTCTGCTACTTTTTGTACTATTTGATGACAAGCTCCGGTGCCTGCAGTAACAGAAGCATTAGAGGTCAGCTTGTATTTCAGCAGTTATGGCCTCAGTCTCTAAGTCTCAGTTCCCTGTTTCTATGTGCACACTGTGATAAGCTACCTATGCCCCAGAGCTATTGCCAGTCTAACTACATTAGCAAATCTGACTATTTAAGGATCTCTAATGACTACAAAATGCAGGTTTCTTCTACTAATGTTTTGAAATACTTTTAACAAATTACACAGAATAGTGAAGTATTTCAGTCATTTTTTTCTATTTTTAAATAGGCATGAAATGCAAAGTATAGGAACAAACCAACTAAGCTAGATAAGCTCTCTTGTTATAAAGATACTGAATAAACTGCTGCCTGCTGCCATAATCTAGATAAAGCAAGTTAACCAATTCACTGCACAATTATTTTCTGTTCAAAGGTCAAGTAAACTTAATCTCTTAATTCTAATACAATGCAGATTCTCTTAAAGAAAAAAGATTTCATTTAAGAAGTTATTTAATCATAGTGCTCTTTACCTCTTGTGTCTAACACAGGCAGGATAAGAATCCCCCACTGTACTTGTTTGAAATAGAATTAGAGGACATTCAAATGCTGAAAGGGATCCCATGCTATTTTATTGTTGATACACTATGCTTGGAGTGCTATATTGGCACCACTCTGCCCGAACTATTAAAATCTTAAGTTCCCGAACAAGCAAGAATCAAAAAACAAATCCTAGTAAACAGATCCTCCCTGATATCTTCTCAGAGGAGCCAGGAGTTCCTAAAGGAAAGTAGTTCTCCAAGTGAACAGAATGTCAAGTGTTCTCATCGTCTACTACTTGGTGTCCCCAAAGGTTCAGAACAAAAAACTATAAGGCTACAGGGATTTTAACATATGCATTTCTAGTAGCTGGTTGAAATTCATTACTGTTTGGTGTACTCCTGACTGGCTGACCAACAGGCAGTTAAAAGAACTACTCTCATTCCAGCCTGCCTTATTGTTTTTCTCCTTTAAATGTTTTCAGTGGCTCAACCTACTCACATTCTCAATGCTTGCAAAAGTTACTTGTCTGTAGATGAGTCTAACTTCTGTAGCTTCTGTATCTGTAACCCATGTACAAGAAGCAGACCAGGCCACATTACTCTTAAGTAGGCTAGCCTTGCCGGAGCAAGATTCAATAATGTAGTCAAGTTATTTCACAACCACAGTGCACTTAATGGTATTACTAATTTTTCTTTTAACTATTAATAACTTAAACATTTAGAGCTAATTGCACATTTTCTTGAAAATAAAAATCCTGCTCAATGCTCAAGTTCATGAACAGCAGACTTGGATTTAGACCAAAGTGAATGCATATGAATGAATAAAATCATTGAACAGCATGTTAAATGATCCATTGTGTATTTCCTTCCCTCGTCTCAAACATAAAAAGTGATATTTTTTTAGTAGGAAACCCCCCCCGACTTTTATTATAAAATACACGCTTTGGATGTTAATAAGTTTCTTTGGAATCTGCATCAAGGTCCCTTGGGATCTGTGGTGAGATCATATTAGATTAGCATAGGCACCGATTTTAAATACTACCAGAGCTTTAGGCTGTGCATTTTCCTATGACTTCTCCTCATTGCATTCCTTCTTCCCAGAAAATATTCTTTAGAAGGGTTGCTATAAATAAAATAAATTTAAACTTGTAACGGTTTAATAAGCTTCCCACTCTCACCAACTAAGAGGTCCCAAATTTTGTTCAACGTGTCATTGAGTCTAGCAGTTTAAATATAACAAAAGAAATTTTCATAATAAGCAAGAAACCTCTCCACTTTGTAGCAGCTCACTCACTATTGAAAGAATATATCTCAGCACAAGAAGGGGCAAAAGATGTGGTAATGTGTGACCTTATGGAAAGCTGATACCACTTAGCCCATTGTGGAACAGAACTATGCAACTGAAGAAAAGCATCCATATGCCAAAGCTTTGAATAAAGAAACCTGTTAAATACAGACTAACCTCTGCGCTCCAGTTTTAGCACTTTTTTTTTTTTTTTTTTAAGAGATAGCTATTAACTAAATTGCCTGGGATTGTTAGACCAGAATGATTATTTAATTACGTAACTTAAATAACAGATTTATGGTTTCAGTGGCATTTTTTAATTGAAGAGTTTTGTAAAAGTGTCAATTATACTACTATTAGAAAGAAGATTTCACAGTTAGCTATGAAAACTCCAAGAATTATTGCTGTCTTACAGCACTTACTGTGTAGGATGGTATAGTATTTACAGACATAAAGTAATTTTTCTATGGCTTATAAATCACACCTCTCCTACTGAAGGTGGATAGAAATTTGATAAAGTTCTTAATACCCAAGAGGTCCAACAGATCTTGAGGATTCATGTATTGGAGTATAAAATGGTGTTAAAGTTCCCCTAAGGGCAATGACATCAAATAAACAAACAAGAAATAATGCTCCTCCAAACATTCCTTATCAAATCACTCCTCTACAACACTCAAGACAGTTCTAGGAAAACTCTTGAGTTTCTGCAAAAAATGTTCAATCAGTTTGAATCAAGATACCACTTATTTAATGTGGCTAAAATGACCAAGGAAAATTAGACTGTATCTCATGAATATGTTGTATGGTGGAGAGAGTAGGCTTAAAAATAACGTTATTCCAAGCTCCTTGATAGACAGCTGTGTGCATTTTAGAGTTGCTTTATTGCTGCTGCTTCTGTTGTTTCATAGGCTTTCATACTTCAAACTAACATAAGACCCAGCTGTCCTTTCTATTTTAATTTCAAGGACTCAAACTGAATCTTTATGCTTTACAATTACACTCTCTCAATAAAAAAAAAAATCAGAATATAAATGGTTATAATTAAGCACTGAAATTAAATGACATCTGACATAACAAGGATTCTACCCTCCTGATAACAGCGTCAGCAAAGTTCTAGATTGCCTTTAGGGAGAGATGGCAGCTAAGAAGCATGTGAGATTTTAGTACAAAAAAGGTGAGTAGAAGATACATATAATACCATTAAAAATTGAGAAACAGTTTTCAAATCTCCCAGTGAGTTTACCATCATCAGGAATAAAAGAAAGAAATTAAAAAGCAAACAAAAGCCAACAAGCTGTTTTAAAAGGAGAAAGAGAAGAAAAACCAACCAGAAAAAGGAATCAGGTGGAAGGGAGATGGGGGGAACTAAACCCACTAAAAGTTGTTAATCACTTGGACAAGAAGGTGGCAACCACCTTAGTCTTTAGTTAAATGAAATTTAAAAACCCCCTAAAGCAAACCAAAACCTACCAATGAACAGTATTAACATCTTTGTGACAAGGACAATATGCAAGAGATAAGTACACAACAAATTAAGTTACAGAAGCAGTGTTAGAATGATTTTGTAAGTCTCCATCCATCAATGCTTTTTTGCTTGCTTTTTCCAACTTCAAGATAACAAAATCACAAGTTTTAAAGTTTTATGTAACTAGGAGATACATTACTCTACTTTGCACTATTAAGCATGAGGTATATTTTCAAAGTCAATTATTAGTTTTAATCTCATACCTACCAATTTTTCTGAGCAGCTATTTATGAAACATTAGGAAACAGCTGCCACATTTCAGACTGCAATCTATAGCCCTGGATATAAACGCTTTTCAATGGGGTTGTAAAAGCCTTCATTTGGCACTTATCAGCACTCCATGTCTTTGGCTCCCTGTCAGAAGGAAACTGATATAAAGTGCACAACACCTTGTATCACAGGCTGCAGGTCATAACTTTAGAACTAGTACAACTTTTACACCACCTTCAGCTTATTCTATGTCTTTTAAGAATCAAAAAAAAATCAACAGAATATCTATATACCTTAACACCTGGGAACAATTTTAAATCAAATGTTTCTATAACTGATTTGCTCTAGAAAAAGCTTTTTGCAACTGTAAAAAAACCTGGAGTCAAGTAGTTTAATTATTTTGATAAAACTTACCTCATTAGTCATGTGCAAGGATAGATATGCTGGTTAACAGAGAATAGCACTACTATCAGCTCTCACATTATTTTCAAATGCCATTTATACAAAGTTACTTGAGAAATAAGTTTGGAGTAAGGTTATGCTGTAGCCAAACAAACAAACAGACCCTCCACCCCCTCAAAAAAGCCACATGCCCAGCCTAACTTATGTCATTTTGCAGGGCTTATGCACTAGGATTTACTCTACAGCTTGATGCTATCTCTTGCACATCCATTTCCACAGCAACAGAAAGCAGTATGAGTGTATCCTTGCATGTAACAGATGTCACACATTCAACATTTAAACTATCTTTACTCACAGATCTGATAACTACAAGAAGTTATGAGTGAGTATTCCTACAATTTAGTCAATACAATTGCCAAAGCTTTTCGGATTTCAGTACAGCTTACTAATTCTGCATCTCAATAGCAAGGGTGGTATATTTTTAATACAGAAAAGTAAAAGTGAAAATAATGCTGCAAGACTGATTTCCTTCTTAAACACAGTATCATTTTACAATATTTTCAATTAGAACATTAAATCACAAGAGGCCGAGCTTTTGTCCTGTTTCAAAAACATCTAGAGAGACCATTGCATATGTCAACCAAAATATATTTTTAGAGCATCACAGTTCCAATAATGAAAAGTATAAAAATATCTATATACATACATATACATTTATGAAAGGTATTTCATGCAAATATCTTTAAGCATAGAGCTTGCCAAGAGGTTCATAAATAAAAAACACTGCTGTACAGCTAGAAATTGTCAGAGGTGCAATAGTTTAAGAAGGTTATGTTTCTACGTAGAAAACAAAGCTACCCCATTTTCTCCTTGTGAAAGCCAACTTTTGGGCAACAAATTAATCCTGAAGATGAATACTTTGTCGATAAATGCACACACATTTCCCAACATGGGAAATACTGGGAGTTAGACTACTTTTTTTTTTTTTTCCCTTAAGAAAAAAGCAATGCAGGGATCCTGACCAGAAGACGACTGTTCACCAATATCTCAGTGATCCACGTAACAGTTGATCCTCAGCAGGTCTAGGCTTGCGCTGTGCTGCACAAATTCCTGGGGCATAGGATAAGCCTAGCCAGCTGATTGTAACAGAGGAGCCTGCAGGCAGCTCCCATCTGGTATCAGCAACTGAGCCGCTTGCGTGTCCTCACCTTTATGTGACAGTGCAGCATCAAGTTCTCAGGCAAACTTCCTTTCTGTTTGACAGTCAAAATGAGTAAGACAACACAACAATAGCTCAAGTGACCACTTCTCTTTGGGGAATCTCTTCTATGGACAGGGAGTGCACAGCATGCTGCACATGGATCAGAAGCGTGTTTGATGCTGCATCAACTCGGGGTTTCCATTATCTATGTGAAAGTAAGATTATTTATACTATTCTCTCTTTTCAGTGTCAGCTCTAACAAATAGCATTTTAAATTATACTTTACAGAGTCTGAGTGCCTTTCTGACTGAGATCGTACTGGACCAGCACCTCCTGATGAAAACCATTTAAAACCATAATAGAGATTAATAAAGTAACAGTGCTAACAAAGACGGTAACTGGAAAAGCTGAATCTGACCATATTCCTTTTAGCCTGTGAGAATAATGAACTGGCATTCAGGTAGGAGGGAAGCATTCACCAACATGCTACATCTGTGACGCTTGAGTTCCTAATATGCAGGGTCAGCAAACAATCATTTTCATAGATGAGTGGGAGGTGGAAGAAGTGGGAACACAGATGAAAAAAATAATCTTTTGAAAAAGCTTAAATTTGGCTTTCTTAGTTATATTCTGAAAACATGGATTTATTGATTTAATTAAGTGGGAAGAAGTCCAACATCCGTCTTTGGAGACCCAAAAAGCCACTGCCTCACAGACAAACAAACAAAAAAATCCCTGGTGTTTTGAATATTATAGGTTCCTCTCATAAATAGGAAATTTCTACCCCCTTCAATCCTCTCCATCCCTTCCTCTTTCTCAAAACAAAAAAAACCAGCCTATTTCAAGTTCAGACATTTTCATTTAAGGGGAAGAGCTAGAATCAGGAACTTATTCATCACTTACACTGAGACACTGGGAAAGATGCTTTATATTTACTTAGTGTAAATATGTTTGTCCATACATTTCAAAAGCAGAAATACTTATTGAGTGGGTAATTTTATATTAAAGTACTATACAACTTTTTCAAGTTATGGTTATTTCCCTGTATTTTCCAATTTTTGGCAAGTGGTTAAGTATTTTCAATCCTTTATTTACACAGTCTTCCACCACTAGCTGGTGCAACTTACCTTGTCATGGTGTGGTGGCTTGTGTGCCTTGTCGGGCCAGACTAAAATGTTGCACCCTGGCCCTCCAGGTTGGGGGGTTTTGTTTTGGGCTAACAACCCAATCATGTAAAAACCAAAATCTGTTACAGAAATTGCAACAACACTATCCCACCAGGTTCGGTGGCATAGTGTTGTTGCAGCCCTATGCTCCTCGAGGAGTAACAAGGACCAAACAACAAAAAACAACATTTACACAGTCTTAGCATGTGAATAATAAAAAAAATTTGAATGTAACTAATTCAGAAAATTTCAACAAGAAAAAAAATCCACCCAACTTTAAAATACTGTTTTATCTGCTTCAACACTGAGGTCACCTTGGCATACCTATTTCCTCCAATTTCCCAAATTCCTACTTACCAGGAAAACCTTCAAAAGTGATTCTATCCCCAGGTACTGCCCCAGCTGGGGGAGCCAGAATTTCCACTTTTTCTGGGGAGCTGGCACACATCACCATTGCTTGAGATACTACTCCTCTCATCTTTGCAGGCTTCAAGTTACAGAGCAGTATTGCCATCCGATTCTGCATCTTGGGGGAGGAAAACAGAACAATGTGAGTACTTAAATGCCACATGCTTTTGGGGACTCTAATTATTTCATTATAACAAAAGAATTACAATGAGACTTTAACATGGATGAGAGATACAGCAGCAGATGCACAATTTTAACGCCTGCAACCAGCAACAAGTAAAATTTAAAGCACTTAAGAGTTGGCCAGTGAACGACAGAGTAAATGCTGAATTGTGACACGCTTATCATGGAAACAAAACGTGCAATTCAGAAATCCAAAAACCAGGCAATGCATTTCACTCGCATTCCATCTTTACTCATTCTAGATCGCCACTTCAGTCCACTTTCAATATAGTACTATTAACCAAACAATTCCCATTTAACAACAACAAAAACACTCTACAAATCAGGCTAGCTCAAGATAAAAATTTCAGACTGTGTACTGGAAGCATTCAGCTGCTTTACATAATTAGCTCACTTGAATCTTAAATTTTATCTTATTTAACCAAAATGCTTTCATTTTTTTTAATAACCACTGAAAATGGCTGTATATAATGCACAGTGCAATTTGTCAGAGCAAAACTGTAAAACTACATTTCTTCCTTTGTTGTTTTATTTTAAGAGTTATAACAGTAAACCAGAGAAAACATACTTTGTTAGGGGAAAACTGCCACACCTTAACCTAGATAACAAACCACACTTTCAAACCACACACTGAATAAAATTAAACCTAGAGCATTCTTAACAGACAGAGGGAAAGTAAGGAAGCCTTGATTCCCATACTCCTAGTGCACATATATGTATATATATATTTCTAGATTTCAGCCCATTGACTGAAAATTTCTGAAGTTATTGCTATGGATGTAAATCACCCAAACTACAAGAAATGGCTGTAAGATGTGAGTGACTTTAAAATGCAAGTTGTAGACATTACCTAGCACTGAATAACAATTAGCAAATGGATATACAGAATAAAAGAAAAAAATATTTCTGCATGTGATACTCAACTTTAGTTTTGACTAACTGGAAAACATTCTAGACTTCAGAGTACTACCTTTTTATTACAGATCATCCAATTGACAAAACCACATCTTCACCAAACTAACAGGAAAGAAAAGCAAACTAGCATCACATCAGTCTTTTCTCTCCCAATCACAGTGGCCTGAATGTTTATATATATAGCATGAGATTTCTGTATAAAGAAGTTTATTACTATTACAAAATTAAGAAATATTTATCAACATTCCATACGTATACATTATTCCATCACTTTTACCAGAAAGTATCTTCAAATGCTTTTGGAAAAACTGCTCTAATACTAAGATACGTGCATTGATTTCACAAATAAATAGTAAGAAAACCCACAAAGTTAAATAATTATTTTATTAAAACAAATAAAAACCCACACTAAGATGGTCAGCCAAAACCAGGACATAACTAGTTCAAAGGGTTTTGTGGTGGTTTATTTTTCATTACAAATAGCTCAATTTTTAAACTGTCTTTAGATAAATGACAATGAAAAAAAGAAACTAGACCTAAATAAATGCCTCCTAACAATGCAAAAGTTTTTAGATTGTTTTTCTGTTTGGTTGGGTTTTTTTTTATTTTTGTTGTTGTTTTGTTTTTTAAACTGGTTGTGCTAGTTTTTATAGAAGGGACTTACTGCAGTATTTCCAGAAAATGGGGCTTCAATTACAATAGTAAACCTCTCTGTATTCATGCATAATAAGCCCCCCAAAATTGTTTATGAACCATAAAGGAATCTGATGCTCAGGTATAATTCTATCTACATGGCTCTTAGGAGATCTTTTTACAGTAAATTATAAATAAAGCCCTGAAATGGCCCAGTCAGATCCAGTAATTTTACTGATGGCTACTTTCTGTAACCACATAAATTAGAGGAAGAAAAGAAACAATCTAGTTTTTCTAAAGTAACTGTAAAAATAAACGGGGAGTTTCCTGACAATTAGATAAGATTGGGCAGAAAAAAGAAAAAAAAAAAAAAAGGGGCGGGGGGGGGGAAGAAACCTGACACCCTTTCCCAGTATGTGAAGAGTTCTATCAGAGATATAGGGTGTTACTGAAAAGCAGCTGAAGGTGACACAGATGGATAGTAAGTATGTATTTCCTTCTGCATGTGTGTTATTATCCAGTAAAGCAAATTCTAGTTAGGAACAACAGGGCAAATCTCTACACTTAAAGGGACAAAACCAGGAGCAAGTCTTCGTCTATAGGGAACTGATAAGGCTTTAGCATCTCAGGAGGTATTTGCTACATAAATAAGCCAAGAATAAGCAAAGGAAATTCAAATGTTATCTCCTTGAAACAGTAACATCCTCCACTGGCCTTCCAAAGAGTCAATCCTTTTGTTTCAGAAATCTAGGAACTTCAAAACTGACAACTCAACTAGTGAGAAACTGATTTAGTTTCAGCAAAAATGTTAGTTGTTAGTTTCTATGGTTGGACACACAGCTATATCACATTCAGAATAAAACAATGCATTTTCCCAACATGCTGGTAGAATGAAGCATGGGAGGGGAGTAATAAAGCAAAGAAACTAAAATGAGGAAAAGTTAATCCTGCAGTTTACCATGCAGAAAAAAAAAAAAAAAAAACCTTATCCTTGAAGCACAAGCGTTAAATTGCTTTTTCTTCTGTAATGCTTGACGTTACCTGTATAACTGATTCTTAACTAACTATCCCTCTATATCTCAATATCAGATACCACGACAGACTGCAATGGCTAGTGAATACAAGTTAAAACCGACACACCAATTCTTTTAAAACCAGAGTGAGTTGCAATGCCAACAGCAACAAAAAGCCCTCCTCAATTTATCACGTGCTTGTCTGGATCTTAAGTTTTCCAGCAAATGTAATGTACAAGTCACAAGCTTGGTTACATGGATATTTCAATTTGTTTCATATCTGAGAAGAAATACAGTAGCATTTAATACAGCCTTGAACTGCAATGCAACAAAAGTAAACCTTTTTTTTTTTCAAGAAAGGTCTTATATTACACAGAATGTGTCAGTAAGTTTACAGTCATCCCGTAGTCACTGTTCTTAATGATTTATAGAAACATGTTTTCCCTGCAGACTAGACAAAGGAAATTAGAAGATCAAAAGTATGTATAAAGGATAGAATTACCACTCTATCTAAGAAAATGTAAATTCCAGTACCATTTGCTAATTCCTGCGTGGACAACACTGACCCTTAAACAACAATCTAGAAAGAAAAAAGATGAAGCCATCTAATCAGAAAGAAAAAGTTTCTGCTATAAAAGTGAGACTATATGGTATAACCAATATAGCTATAATGCATCCTCTCACAAAGAATGGTTGTAGAATAGTGTTTCTGGAGGATGACAGTGGCCTCCTCTCTTCTTGCTAGGTTTAAAATACATGCCCTACATTCTTGTCCTTCACTTCTGATCACTGACTTAAGGATCATTTAGGTTAAATGGGATTTCAGGAGGTTAAAAAAACCTGAGACTTGAGAATTGTCTGTATTTCAAGAATGATTGCCAGAGACCGATATTGATGCTAGGAGCACACAGAGTTCCCCTTCAAAAAGCCAAATGCAGTGGCAGAAAAGCTGTCAATTCCTGCTGACATTTCAAAATGTTCCCCAATTATCCCCCGTTGCTGCTGAAAGAGCTCAGCACTGGCATGGTACACTTCATATTTCAGTTCCATATCACTGTTACTGATGACACATGTATCTATCTATACACGATACTTGAAGGTGCAACTTCTGACGTGGCTTCACCACCACCACTGGCGCACAGGTGTCACCGAAACCCGGGAATAAACCTTGCAACACCAATGTAGTGTTAAAAGGCAGGCATTCTTTATTGCACGGGGGATGAACGTTGGGTGGAGCTATCCCCCGTGCATCCAGCGCCGCAATAAAGAATGCCTGCCTTTTAACACTACATTGGTGTTACGAGGAAATGTAACCGTGGGATAGAGGCTGTGAAACAAAAGCTATCGAATCAGTCTGAGATAATTAGTTTGTAACCAAGGTAATAGAGCGAACTGACCATGGCAAGGTACAATGCTGCTATGTTCCATGCACAGTCCCTACCCAGCTGAACAATAGGTTTGGAGATACTAATCTTATGAAAGCCATTACGGACAGGTGCATCCACAGAAAGGATACTGCGCATGCCCGCAAGAAGGTGGTCATCCAGCGGACACAGGTGCGTGACCACCGACGACCAAAGACCCCTTGAGGACCACCGACTCAAATCACTGAGCATGCGTGACGGGGAGGAAAATATGTAAATGAGTTCCAAGAAATAATTATCATAGGACTGCCTTTTCTGGGAAAAATGATGAATATGTGTATTTTGATTCTATATAACCTGTGTGTTAGTGATTACCTGGCATGCACGTTGGGTGGAGCTATCCCCTGTGCATCCAGCGCTGCAATAAACAATGCCTGCCTTTNTGGAGCTATCCCCCGTGCATCCAGCGCTGCAATAAACAATGCCAGCCTTTTAACACTACATTGGTGTTACGAGGTTTATTCCTGGGTTTCACTGACACAGGTGCACAAAACCACAATGTACCACATATAAAATTGGCATGCAAGTTTTCACATCCCTAAGTAACTTGTGCTGCATATTGAAGGTACATATTGTGAGCTTCCTAACCAAAAGTAAAAATCAGATGATACAAATACTACGGCCTCAAACACTGCAATCAAATAGCTGACTTTTTGGTGAATTATGTCGATAGCACTTGATCTGATGTATACATTTTTATTTATTAAAGTATATGGCAGTAGTGACATGCCAGGCCTTCACATTTTTGAACACTTAAAAAAAAAACAAAAAAACCACACAAAAAGATGGAAGCTTGCCCCTAAGAATTTACTGCCTAATAAGAGACTTGCCAAAAACAAAACAAGACACACAAACTAACTGTTCCCAAAGAATGTGCAAGAATGATTCCTAATTCTCTGTAAATGAGTACTTTGGATTATTTTTTCCAGACAGAAAGCAGGTTGAAGAGAAAAGACTGTTTCTGCTGCTGCATTCTATACACTTCATGTTCCTAAGTGTATTTAGAAGTGTTTTTTTCTACATGCTTTCTTGAGAATGGACTGCTGAAAATGAACAATTTGAATTTTTGCCCACTGCAAATCCAGTAACTGAACACTATCAGGTGATCAGTGAAGAATAGTTATTGTATTCAGTCTTTTTTTTTCCCAGTTTCTGTATCATAAAACCCAACAATCATAATTCGAATTGCCTCCTGCATTTGCAATCTTACCATAAAGACAGAGCGTGAATAGGGATTGAAAAGGCATTTGAGAACAGGTAGCTTTTCCACACTAAGATTAATTCCTTCCTGACCCGTTCTGCAGTTGCTCTGTACAACATTGCTTTAATTGCCAAGCTTGCATTTGAATTTAGAAGTAGCCTTTAGTCAATTCCTCCCTTCCACTAACCCTCTAGAGAAGGCGTGAAAGGAAAATGTAGTCTTGAAATCTCAAGTTGTTCTCAAGACATACATAAACCATGCATGTCAAACAGAAGTGTATCAACTGAAAAAGCATAGAGGCAGACTCTACTCCTGAAAAGGAAGTAAAAAAGATGTATTTTGTACTCCACTGTTGTTTAAGCTACTCACTACCAGCTAAGTTAAATTTACATACTCTTTGCTTTACTCCATGCCAAACACTTCAATGGAGTATAAAGAGAGTTGGAAGGCAAAGGTTTCAAAAGTTTGGATGATAGCAAAAAAAAGTTATTAGGCATTCTCTACTACATACCAGGAAACCTAAAGGGAGAGTCACATACGTTTGGGTTTAGGAGTCCAATGTGTACCAATGGCATCATAGAGGAGTCAGAATATGACCCCAGGATAGAAGCACTGCAAGGAGAAATGACCTGATCTGGAGTAAGGGCACTTCTCCATTTTCTGGTAGGCATTACTTCAATTTGCATTTTATTTTTATTTTCATGACTGCAAAAGTCTTTTAGCAGAATAAAAACATATCCCATAAACAGAGGAAGGTCTTAAGATGCTGTAGGAAAGGAAAAGTTATCAGTAAAAAATTTTGCCAATACCTGATCCAGAGGAACATGTTTCACTAAACCACTGACAACAGTTCTTGGGCTTGCTTCACCAACATCCACTTCTTCAACATACAGAGCGTCTGCATCCGGATGCTTTTCAGCAGTAATAATGCAGCCAACACGAAGATCCAGACGAGAAACATCTACAGGTTTTGCATCACTATTTCCAGCAGCTGGCTGCTGTTTCTTTTCCTTCTTTTCACCTATTAAAAAGTTTAGTTCATGAAACAAACATTAAAAAAAGCATAAATAATGTATATGACTATTGCAAGTGAAAAGTGAGCTTACAATCTCAGAAATAAGTATAAATCCAGTGTGAAACAAATGAGGAGTAAAGAGTTAGCACCTCTATTACTAGTTTTCAGTGGAGAACCATCATACACACTCCATTTCAGATTGTTACTACAAGTAATTACCACCTTAGGACAGAGGTATTTTCTTGTTGGTAAAGTGAAGTCATCCTGAACTTTAAGTGTAGCTAAACACATGTGACATACACTCTGCTCATGGTTTACGAGGTTCCACTGATGTGGAGTCTTTACTCATGGCAATGCAAGGGTTTATCATCACCCATACATACTCTATAGTGTAAAACAGCAATGAAGTAACACTCCTCACACTCAGCTGCTTATTTAGCTACTCCTTTTGAGATGAGCAACTTACATCCAGTTTGTATATATCACTGTCCTGTTTAAAACACACTGAAGGTTTGTTTAACAACTATAATCTCTGGGGGATTAAGAAATGGCTAAGAAGTGCTTACTTAAAATAAGCATGCTTTGTTATTTTTCATCCAAGATAGCTTACATATTAATGTAAACTAAAACTTTCTTCAGGGAACAAAAGAAGAAAAGTGGACACAGCACGTAATTTGATTAATTTATCATTGGTCTAAGTACAGGGTTGAAATTAAATAATACATTCAATAATAAAAAGTCAGTATTTTTTAACATAAGCAATAGCTCTTCAAAAATATTTTAGTTCATATACAATGAATAAAAAGCTCTAGTGCTTATGACTAGGTTTCATTAATCTAATTGTAAGCTAGTTACAATTAGATGAATAAAACCAGCCATTTATACACAATAATGGAAGAGAAACTGAAAAAATACTGTCAAAATAATTAATATTTAATACCTAAGATGATTTCAAACACCTGCCATCTTTACCCTTGGTATCACTCCTCACTGTTCTCCACTTCTCTACCATAGTGTGGAGCCAAAAAAAAAAAAAAAAGCTTCTAGCACCCTATTTTTTTCACTTTAGAGAAATTAAGTCTGTCATCAAATAACAGAACACAGCAAAGCACATCTGTACACAGCATATATATACACAGATGCACAGAAAACATCCATTTCAATGCCACAGGCTAAGGGGAGAACTGCACTCTTCTGGCCAGCATCCGAGTCAGCCCACAATCACTATCCAGAGAAGCCTCACAGATGAGGTTTGCAAGAAGTGGAACAAAGAATACAGGAATAACCAGAGAGGAAACAGATGATAGGTGACAGAACACAAAGGGATTGGAGATGTGTCACAATTATGTTAATTTAAAGACTAAAAAGACCCAGATTTTACATATTGATTACTTTGATTGTTAAAAGCTATACCTACAGTAGATGTTGAACTCCACAGAAATAGCCTGTTCAGGGCTTCTATTTAACGTTCATGCTATATTTCACCTTCTTCCAAATACAGTCACCGTCAGGAAAAAGTCAAATAGATTGCTTTCCAAATATAAACTACTTCCACAGAAAATCTAACTAAGCCTCAGAACAGAAAGCTATCCCGTTTGCCAAAAACTTCTCTAAACTTCATGCCCTCCTCTTCCTCCCTTACCCCCAACTTCCCCCCCCTTTTTGTGTGTGTGAGTGTGTATTTTAGTTTTGCTTTTTTCTGTTGTGAAGTTTTTGGTGGCTTGGGTTTTTTTGTTGGTTTGTTTTCAATAAGGCAGTTCACTCACATTAAAAGAAATTTGGCATGCATGCCATTAAGTAAGAATCTGTAGGTTACTTGATGGCCTTCACTAGCTTCAAGTACTTCCAAGATTTAAGAGCTAGCACATGACTTTTCCTATTGTGGCTGTACAAACTGTTTTTTTCTGTGCCCAAAATAATGTAAAAGCACTTGCATAAATTAAATGCCTTAGCTGTGATAGATAGTTAAGAAACTGAAGTACCTTTTTTTTCTGCTTTTTCCTTCTTTTTCTTTTCTTCATCTTCACCTTTAATATTATCTTTGGAATCAGGAGACGATGTGACTTCTGTAGGTTGTGGAACATTATCTGAAAATGAGGCTGTAGAAATGGTTGTAGCAGGAGGAACTGCGATCTGTTTCACTAAAAATCAAAAGCACAAAAGTTAAAAGGAGTACCAGAACTTTGAATACTATGGCATCTTAAGTTTCCAACATAAATGAAAAAAGTACGGAGAACTGAAAATGTTCCTTCAAATACCTAAACCACAACTGCTGAGTAGTGAAGCACAACATTACAAAACACATTTCAGAACTCATGAGAATAATCATATATAAATTAAGAACAAAGCCTTTGACTACCTTTTTTTTAATGCAAAAAAAGTGCTAAATACAACAAAACATGTAGGCAAACACAACCTCTTTTCATAGTTTACTTTAACATCTAGTTATCTTTGCTACTAACTCCTTATTTCTCATTTGTGTTTGTCTAGTTTCAGTTTCGAGCCACTAGGCTCTTGTCACCCATTCCATAATTTGCTACACATCATTTGTTTATTGTAGCCAGATCATTCCTCAACTCTTTCTGATTAACTAAAGAAACTGAGCCTGAATAATCAAATTCTAAGAAGTTACCTACAGCGCTAACATGATCTGTCGATTCCTCACGTCCCTAAATTCTCCACGTTACCTTCATATGTCTTTTTAAACTGCTGATACAGATTTCTGGACATCATCTCACTATCAATCTTACCAGAGGAAAGCATAAGAATCACCTCCCTTCTACATTCTGCTCTTCAAGAATCTAAGATTTTCTCCAATTCATCGTACTGGGTAAGCATCATCAGCATGCTAGACAGGCTCCCTTTCCCAAGAAAGGTTAGGCTGTATGATCTTTCAAGGTCCCTTTCAACATGTGCTGTTCTAAGATTAATTACTGTTTGACAAATCCTTCTAGTGTTGCTATTCTACAGTTATCTATTCTGCATACATGCTTCTTTTTACACTTCTGACATTTAACTTTCCTGAAGAACTGCACTGTGTTTGTTGATACCTGCTCTCTTCAACACAAAGTGATTTGCATGAGTTATGTTCTTATAAACAATTTTAAAAAATCATTTGAATAGGAGACTTATTGTACCAACAAACACTTGCTGTTTTGCTTGCTAGTTGTAGAAAGATTTTTTGTTTCTCAGATTTAAAAAAAAAAATCTCGATTTTTTTCATGTTCTGTGTCTATTTAATCTCTGCTCAACTACTTGATACCATCAAAGCTAACATACACTAATTTACTTCAAAAGAAAAGATCTGAATTTAGTCACCTTTTAAATGAACTAGCTAAATAAAGGAAGATATGTCAAGCTAAATATTAATTTCCTAGTCCCTATACCTGTCACTAATTGCTGCAGACTAACAGACAATGCAGAAATATAAACTAATGGTTTGGTTTTAGTAGATGACAGGGTTTTATTCATGCCCAAAGGGGGAAAAGAATTCTCTGTATTTGTAAAATGCTAGTCTTTTTGAAGACTAAATGTGTCTTTTTACCCGTAAAACATTCAATACAGTTGAATGCTGGCATCCAGCTATGCTAGGTATCATCTCACCCAATTTACAATACTGACAGCATGGGTAAAAATAGTAATAGCTGTTGAGGACAGAAAAGGCTTTCTTTGGAAATAATTTTTAAAAAGACATGCTGGACCTGAAACACCTTATTTTTTTTTCTACTTTCTTTTTTAATATGAATTATATAATGATGGTGTGAGCTACAGACCTACACAAAGGAGTGCAAAGAAGGAAAAACAGTGCAATGAAAAGCTGGTCTTACTAAAGCATGCAATCAAAAATTCAAAACACATTGTTTCTAGTTTTATATAACCACAGATTTTCTATTAAGTCACTGCCCATCTGTACTTTGAACTATGGCTTAATTTTCCATAGGGACTTTTCAGTCATGCTAGATGACATAGAGTATCAAGAAGTATTAGACATTCAGCAATTTCTAAGGTATTATAAGGAGTCACAGTCAAATTTGGGGCTTATTATGAAAGGCACTGTACAAAAACATAATCAGACACGGAAATGGCTCTTTGTAGGATTTGGCATATGTACCTGTTAGGCTTACAGCTTACGAAAATGTTGGAATTAAGTAACATATGCCTATGTCATAGGCATAGAACCTAGGAAAATCCAGAATTTATAAGAAAGGTAATAGTTAGACACAGAAAGATAAAAATCAATAAGAATTAAGATAGATCTAGTTAGCACAAAATATGATAAAAACTATGTTGTATGAGGATAGGACTTCCTTTCCCACCTCCATTTCGAATTTCTGCCTGAATCAGCTCCTGTTTTAGCCCTTCGATTTCTTTCTTCAGCTTAGCATTTTCGACACGGAGCTTCTTCTCTTCTCGGAGAGATGCCTGCAAGACTAGAGTTGATACTACATTAAGAACAGGTTTCAATAATTAGCATTCATCATTTGGCAAACGAGATTTTGTGTTTAAGAAGTAAAATATATGGTCAGCCAAACACACAAAAAAGTGGAAACTTTCAAGGAGTATATCACAGAAATATTTTGGAATCCTGTTTTGTTGAAATGGCCATTTTTTAGAGTACTTAGGTACTCAAGTTGCCTCTCAATATACCAGCTTCTCAGTACCCCAAAGAGACTCACAAAAAAAATTTCCAAGAAATCTATTACAAAAAGTTTGAACATGTTTGTAATATGGAGCACCTTAACTCACTGATACTGATATGCACTAAATATCAAAGCTGAAGGTGTAATACTCAAGAGAATCCCAAAGTGGTGAAAAAGCAGTAACACATTCAGGCAAGTTCACAGTCTCATATTCTTCCCAACTCCTTTTCTCTCCCCAAATGGAATCGCGTCCTATCAAATTTCCATAATCTGTTTGTGTTATTAATCCTTCCTCATTCATGCCTTTTCTATTTCAGAATAAGCAGCTTCAAAAAACCCACAAGACAGTGAGGCAGTGCTATTATTACGAGCTTTATCTTGGAGAACTTGAAACACACTTAAAAGGCTGACAGCACCAATGAAGTTGTCCATGTTCTTATTTTTTGCTACGAGCATTTCATGTTAACCATCTAGTTAACAAGTTTATCATAAGATAGATAATTCCTTACTAGCTTTCTCCTTGAGCAGAGCAACTTGTTGCTTGAGGTATTCAATAACTTGATCAGCCTCTGCACCTTTCTGCTCCAGTCTGTTCAGCACTGCATTGTTGGCTGCCATCTTTACCAAGAAACGGGCTAAAAACCTAGACAAACAACAGACAATCTAAAATTAATGACTTCTAATGTAATAATGCTACCATCTCTTACCACAAGAAACAGTTCTAAAATCAGTTGCTAAATAAGAAAATTTGATACGTGAACAAGGTGGGCTCCCACTTCCTAATGCAAAGCCCAAACAAAAAGCAACGTTAAACAGAATCCGATGTTTGACAGCTGCTTTCAAGTATTTTGGAAGAAAAGCTACTTTTTCCCCCCAGGTGCAGAAAACATGTTCTTCCTTCATGAAACAGAAAAAATTTCACCTTCTCAGAAAGGTCTGAATAAATCGGGGGGAAAAAAAAATAAAAGAGAAAAGGTTGGACAGGAGAACACTGTATCTTGGTTTTAACTGAAAAATTTATTAAGTGTATGAAGAATTTTATTGAGACTAAGAAAATAGAAACATCCCATGAAAGTTTCCAAACTTTTCTAATGATTTTATTCAAAATATACTAAACATTTCATACATTACTGTTCTGCATACATTAAGAATTTGTTATTTTACTTCTAAGCAGAAATCAGCAGTATTTTTATTCATCTCTGATTAGTACAACTTTTATTGCAGGTTTACACCTCCAGAGTTATTTTAGGACTGATTTCGATTGTTTTATTTTGTTTCCACTGAAATGGAAGGCCAGGCAACCAGGTAACAAATTAAAGAAGCAGGAAATACAGAAGACCAGTAAAGGCAAGAGCACAAATAAATGCTGTCTAACCTTCTTTTTGGATGTTCATTCCTTTTACTGGATTTCTCTAATGTTCCAGAAACTAGCTACACCTTGTATACAGCCCTTACTTCATGAAAACCACCAAATTTGGCCTACTTCCTTCTCTGCAAGACTTGTGTCTAACCATAAACCTCAAATAGTAGCAACAGAATGATGAAATAGTTACAGTCACTCATATCTGCAGCAGATAGTGCTTTTAGTCTCCCCCTCAGCATCTAGATGAAGAAAGAATCTGTACTAACAGCTGCCTCATCTGTAAATGAGGAAAACTGATTACAGGCGGCAAGAAAAAACACCTTGCAGACCTTCACAAGCAATGGTGATGTAATTCCTGTAAATTCGCCCACCAGCTGCAACAAAGGGAAGAATTGGTAAGAAAATGGCAACCCAGATGCATGCATTGGCTCCTCAACTTTATCAGAGCCCAAAACCACCCTTTATCACATCAAATTGGCAAAAAACTTCCTGTTTTATTGCAAGATTATTCTGACACTACGACCTAAAGCTGTTTTTAACATACGAATATTCTCTGTTGGGATTTGCAACAAACCATGCTGAAGACAAAACAAGTTTAGAAATAACTGAAAGGTGAACAGATACAATCACGCTCATGCCAGTGTCAACATAGCACGTTTGCTACGCTCTCAGTATCAACTTACATTTGATATCTAAACCTCTATTACAAAGACCTCAATTCTCCACAGCTATATGTCTTTTAACAAATTTAAATAAATAAAAAAGGCAAAAGACAATGACTCAGGATAGTGTAATTAAAAGTTCTCAAAGTAAAATCCACAAAGTCAGACAGAGATACAGTAGTCAGATGATGCATGGGGTATATTACTCCTGCAAAAGTGATAAATGAACCAACATGTTGCCTTTTTTTGCAATCTAATACAATCAAAGTCTGGTTTACACATACTGTTTCACTTAAAGATGCAAGAGCATTACTGCCATCACACCTTCCACTCATCCACAGCAGATTTTTCTGTCAAAAGAAAAACTCTTGTGGAGAAAGAGCAGTAAAATCATCTCCCCAAGACAGCTAAAATAATTTTAATATTCAAATTAATCTCTGTTAATAAGAAAATAATTTTGGTTTCATGTGCATTCTGAAAACAGAGGGTTTTAAAAAGGAAAATAGTGATTCCAATAGGTTACTGATTTAGATGTCAAATGGAAATAGACATAAAACTATTATGGCACAATACAGCATAATACAAAGCCTGGGGTATTACTGACTGCATACCAGTAAGATTTCTTGCAAGCTACATATACTGTCAGGGGACCACAATACTAACAGTGGAAACCTTGCCAACAACAACAGAAATGCTACTAAAAGTTCAAAGTGAATAGAATTGGTACATTTTATAGGTTTTAGCCAAGTTGGCTAATGAACTGAAGATCTGGAAATGAAGTTACATGATTACAATGGGTAGACATTTTCCCACTTGTCAAATAAATTTCTGTAAACCTAGTATTATAACAATAACAAAGGAATAGGTATTTCCAATACTAATATAAAGAGCCAACAGGCTGAAATGAACTGCTGCACAGGCACAGGAACCCAAACAGCAGAGTGATAATACTGTATCTAAAGAGGGCACTGTTTTTTTCTTTTTTTAAGATCCAGCCTTTATTATAAAGCACAAAGCACATTAAAAACATTAGCACTGCAACAATAAAAGGTCAGTCCATTACTTTTTTGGAAATTTTTTTTAACATTTCCCCTATTTCCTTTGCTCTCTATTACTCTGACACCCCCCAACTCCACACACAAAAAAAAGCTCCCTCAAACCACCAACTCTTATTGGTGATATACAAACCAAAAAATAGGAAAGAAAAAGCAGGAATACAGCAGCTTTAAAACCAGAATCATAGCTTATTATAGATACATTCTGACCTGTTTTGCAGCAAATGTTCAAGAGGCCAACTCAAAGAAAAGTCATTTCATACAATTGTGCCTAACAAGCTGCTTTCCCTTCAAACAAAAAATAGTTCTAAAAAAACCAAATAAGGAGTAGCTATATTCAGGCCTTCTGAAAAGGGTAACCTCCTGAAGTTACCTGGTTACTCAACTAAGGGAAACTTTAATTTCAGACCTCTGAGGACTGTTACCTGCAAGACATTCAGAACTGCTCCAAAACCCACTTGCTCCACTATAATGGAACTCAATCTTCAAATGAAAGATTCAAGCCCTGCAGTTATTCATGAAGTTACATATCAACACATAAAAGTTGTTTAATCAGCAAGTAAAATTATGAGAAATTAAAAGAGTTGCCTATCTTTTTTTTAAACAGAAATCACTGCCTCCTGCGGTCTTCTAAGTAGCTGCAGTACCCTCACAGGAGAAAGCAGGCATTATTCTACTTTGTTTCTCAAGAACACTTAATGTGGAAGGGTCCCCAAGGTGGCAAACTCTCTGTAATAAATCAAGACTTCTCCTATAGTACAAATTACTCCAAAATTTCAAAATGTTTTACAAATACTCGTTTATCAACATTGTATCAAAAAATGAACACATCAAAAAGATGCCAAAAACATAAACCTTGTTGTAGCTTACTCTTCAATACTATTATTCTCCGTTTTCTCTGTTTTTAAAAGCAAGAAAACCAGCCAAAACTCCCATAAAATTAATGACAAGATTTAAAATTTAAACTCTAAAATTTGTTTTTGGAATCTATCCATAGTCCAAACATGGAACCAATTACTTTTCACTATTGGAAAAGCAATCATTTAATGAAAAAAACCCAAACCACCAAACCAGAAATTGTAAGCCAACTGATTCCCAAAACCTAGAATAATTAGCTCTAAGTATTCTTTTTCCAGTTGGAGGTTTAAAAAAGCTCAGTACTTTGAAGTTCTCAGCTTTTTCTTGTGATGCTTTGTTAATGTCAATGCACAAAGTAAGATTACTAACTGTACGAGATCTAACCTGCAGGCTGCTTAGTAGGACTTACTGCCTACAGATCAACACGTTCTCTGTGTCTGCATTGAGTACATCTCTGACAGTAATGTGGCTTTTTCACATAATTTTCAATTCAGTAAAGTTTTGTGCTGCTCTTAGGTGACAGGCATCTTATTTCTTGTTCTCATTCTTTCCCACGGGCTTTAATGCAACACAACCAAATGCCACGCGCATTTCAGTTGATCACCCTGAGCATGCGTCGAGACAAAGAGTTGACAAATTTTGTCTCAACTAAAGTAAAATGAAAGTCACCACAACTGCCAGCTTCTCCTCTCTCCCTCTCCCACATAGACACTAACTCCTCCACAAAAGGAAGTTAAACTTACACAGCTCACCACACCTAGGTAGCATTCATTGCACAGCTGCTTCACTCCAACCCCTCATTGCTCTTCGCTTTGTGCTAGCCATGGAGGAATCAACTACTTCTACAGCAAAGCCAATCCTACTGATCTTTAGCAAAAAGCAATCACAAGATGGCCCAGATAGCATAAACATATGCCTTACAGAGAATGCCGTGTTTATGAATAGCTGCCAACCAAGACCTAAGACCAGGCAAGGAGCCACTACAGGAAAAAAGAAAAGTCTGCAAAACATGTTTGCTTTTCAATTGATATGCTCTGTTCAAATCAAAAAAGTTGGTCATTACGAAGAAGAACCAGCCTTACTCTAAAACTTACTGACAACACAAAGGTAATTTCTCCAATGCTAAATAAAGTTCATTAATTTAAACTATAGAAAAATACTTAATCACAATTCCTCTTCTTAAGCTTTTGGTCTTAAGTCTCAAGCAGCTCTCAAACAACTCTCTCTTCCGTGAGATGTCTCAGGACACTTTATGGTGTCCAACTGGCATAGCAAAGTATTCTACTTCCTGTAAAAGATACAAAGTATCAACAATCACTTTGTTCCTGTAAGAAGTGTGTTCAAAAACTCCTATCTGAGCATCTTTTCTGAGTATGGTCATTTCTGGCAGACAATCTTACAAAAACCCATAAATGTAACAGAACATGCCAGCTGTTTGCCAGATTCTGCTTTCCTATGCTTTGCACTTCTACGAACTGTCAGGACAGAGTGAATCAGATCTGAGAATCTCACATCACACCTTTTTATACTGCAAAGTAAGGAACAGTAGTGAGCAGATCAAAAGAGAAGAAAACCAGAGTGGAACTATCTTTTGCTAAACCAAAGTATCAGTGCAACTAGGAAATTGTTCTAACTTGTCCTATCTTCTGACAGAGAATCAGGATGCACGCTTAAAAAAAAATTAAAAAAAAAATTCTCTCTTACAGATTTCTCCTAACTTCTGATAAAGTATTCTGGAGCTGATGCCATAAACATCTTTGGATAAGATTTACAATATCTGATTTGATTCCATATTTTTGGTAGGAAAAACGTAAGGTTCAGTTTTCAAAAACTATGAAAATTTGAAATAGAAAAATAAAACTAAGGAGATTACAACTGATTAGTTTTGAGATCAAATCTTAGTTTTGACTTGATCATCCCCCTACTTCACTAATTAAAGCAGAGAAGATCAGCAGCAGGTCTCAATTTGTCATTAAGGAGGCAATGGTCTATAACATTTAGTTACAAATTTGCAGTGACAGAATTCTATTGCTAGGGTGTTTTGGAAATCAATATATTCGGTAAGTTTCACGTACTTTCCTATCATTACTACAAAAAGTTGAGTGTTTCACTGCTTTTATACCTGTTGCACATTATAAAATGCAGCCATGGCTTTTACACCCAAATATTCCCTCTCAGGAAATGCAATTCTAAAAGATTAAATGTTGCTAGGCTTCAAAAGACAAAGAAGAATCGGATATACTTATCAGAAACACAGGTTTTCCACAGTTTTATCTGTGGGAAAATATAATTTCTCAATCCCAAAATAAAGTGAAACACTAAGCTGTTCACAAACAGGTTTCAAAAAAACATGCCCTCTGAACCCATATACAGGTTACCCTGTATCCATATTAGGTATCAGTAAGCAGCAATGTAACGCTGAGAAAGAAAACAGAAGTATCTTAGATATTAGATACAACTTTTCCATTGCTTGAGACTACTTAATTACAATCAAAGCCCTAGTTTCCTTGTTATAATAGAGCAAAAAGACACAGTGCACCCCATTACAGTTAAATATAATTTCAGCCACATTGAAAAGACCGGCACATATCAGTCAAGATTTAACTACCAGCTCATCTGTCTTTCAGAATTAATATATTTGTTAGCTCTGTAAGGGATGAACATTTAAGTTTCCCGAATCTTACATTGTCAAAGTAAGTTTACACAACTAAAAATATGGTGTAAGGACCTAAGCAAATATGTGTAAATGATCAAAAATGTGGATCCTCACCTTGGTCCTTCTCCGCATACAGCAAAGGACACCTACCAAAATATTTTTGGCAGAACAATAGCAAACATTTGAAGAGCAACAGCTAGCAAACGAAACACACTAATTTTTGTCAAGATTTTGAACAATATTGATAAATTGCAGTGTAAAAACTCAAAATCTAGAAATTATTGTCAAAAATCATGAAACCTCATTTTTGACTCTTAGTACTAGATCAGTGATTCCGTACCAGGTACTAAAAATGTGGCACTATAAAAAAACCAAATTAAAATTTAACTATTATCCTTGCATTTTGCTAAAGAACTATTTTTTAAATATAAGTAAAATGGAATTACAGCCTAAAAATGTAAGAGGGCATTGTAAAGTATGGCAATACAGTTTTGCAGATTTATGATTGCAAAAATACCTAAGAACTCTATCTTCCTCATTCTCTCCAAACAAGTGATTGCTCTAACTGGGGCTTTAAGCAGTTGAACAGCCTGATTTTTTTTTTTTT
>VXBL01000556.1:400780-452381 GCA_013400195.1 Aramus guarauna
TTTTGAACGCTTAAATACAATTTTTATAGTATTCAAAAAACTATAAATTCCTGTATAGTCAGTATTGAAAGCAATTTGCCAAGTAGCAAATTATTAGGCAAAGGTGTACATTTCTGCCATATGTTATTTTAACTCACATCTTTTGCACTGAGAAAGTCAGAATAATTGCTTTGCAGATTTCCAAACAACTAACATGTCTAACAGAGTCCATCCAAGAAGCAATGCCAGCCCTAAGGAATGATTTGCTAGCTCTGGAGACTACAGTTCAACTCTTCTGGCTGCCAGATAAATCAGGCTCAATCCCAGCTGCAGACAGGTCTTTTAGTGGTCCTAAGAGCCTACCCCCTCCCTATTTTAAAGGGCTGTAAATAGTAAAAACACACATGACCCAATCTTTTCATATTGGAAAACACTGCAGCATGAAAGAGATTTTTTTAAAAATGTGATGGAACATTGCACACAAAAAAAGGCCCATCCACCAGTACCAATTTGGAAGCAATAGAAGTTACTCAGTAATAACTATTTTAAACATGAAGTCTGTCTTGAAAGGGAACGATGTACCAAAGTCACAGCATTAAGGAGACAGGCAAGAGTGAAATCTATGAGAAGCAATGGATGAAGACAGACAATGTTAGAAGAAATAAAGGTAGAAGAATGAAATTTTTACTTTAAGAGTATTATGACAGGCTTAATTTGAATTAAAAAGGATCTCTTGGATCTGTACAGTAGAGATCATTAGAAACTGAAGTCAGAAGTAAAAATTATTTTAGTATTTTGTCCAAATTTGCATTTCAAGACTGATTAGATGCCACAACATATCCATTAACTGCATCATATCTTACACTATGGCCATAACATTCAAAAGGTTAAGGTAAGTTAAGAGTACTTGCAATTTATTTCACATCCTCACTGTAAGCTTATGCTAAATTTGTATTCAGGGAGAAGTTTCTACTAATGCTTGTCTCAGACCAATTCTGAATTAACTTTGTAGTCTTTCCCACCCCTAAGCAGACACCCCAAGGACTAAACAAAGCAGAGACATGACTACAAGGAGTTCTGTCTATGTTAAGAAAAAAAGTCCAGTGATTTACATGTGGTTTGGAACAATTTTTTTTTTGTCTTCAGAGCTACCAAAAATTTTCAATAAGACTATATACAAAGTTATATGTAACTTAATTTATTAGTCTGAAAAGACTGTCCAGTAATTCAATAGACATGGACAACTCACAATATGGCTCAAGAAAAGCCACTTCTTTGCACTCTTGACTCAAGCCTCAACAGGTTACCCACCCACATCTGCCCTGGAAGTTCAGTAGAGATTCATCTCGCTGTGCTTTATAGTGCAGTCTGAAACTTAAGTAGCAGCTCATATGCCAAAACAGTTGGATCGCCTTATGTATTTTTTCAGCAGTGTGTATCTTTTGGATCCCACTGCATTAATATTTTAATAATACTAGCAGAATCTTACGGTGAATGATCACCACGTGCAGAAGGAATTCTCACATAAATCCCATGATGGAAAAGATGCAACATCCACAACATGCTACCTTGTTTCTTTGACCTTAAGCACGATTTCCAAACCCAAAGTACATCCAAGTCTTTGGAACAGAAAGCCTGCATCAAAAATTGACAGGTTTGGGTTTTGGTTTTAATTCATAAAACTTTACTTTTCTAAACCACAGTGCATCCAGTGGCTGTCACTTAATACATATTAAAAAAAAAAAAATGTAGCTGCTACTCATGCCTCAAAGTATCCTCATAAAAATTCCTTGACAGGTGATGGACTTTACAATTACAGACACACACATATGCCTATCAACTCAGAAATATAAGCGGACTCAGCTGCATCTGGACAAGTCTGCAAGGTCAGCATGTGCCACAGGAACTTGAAGAATCTGTACTGCGGTTCACCCTTTGGGTTTTACTGGGGAGTGAAAGCTTTAGATTACTGTTATAACTACAGAGTAAACTACCTATACATCACATAGAAGAAGCATCAGAACTACACTGAAATCTACCTGTTCTAACAAGCAGAATACTGTTTCTTAAGTATTTTACTGATTTTTGTAACTTCATCCTAAAAAAACGTGAGCATTCATACTCCCTCCTTGACTAAGAGCAGACAGCAGTTATAAAAAAGTAAAGAAGAAAGAAATGTTTACCCCTTCTCCCTAAGACACGTTTTGCTTGAAAACAAAAATATATTTTAAAAGTATCTCTCAATATCTCATCTTCTTCTTTTGGGTCTGTCACAGCAGTAAGGATAATAACCCTTGTCAAAACCCCCAGCTGCTAAAAAAAAACATTTTAAAGATACTTCCTCCTCAGAAACTTGAAGAGCTCGGAAATAAGAATACCATTAAGCAACGTATTTTATGTCAGAAACAGTTTGCAAAATAACTATTGGTTAGGTAGTTCACTGGAACTTTGATCCCCATTTTTAATTTTAATTCACAATACTCAATGTCTGAATTCACAATATTTAATGTCTGAAACCCGCCTACTAGTTATCTCACATAGTTCAATCTTGAAATTTTTTCCTTTTACATTAATATTGGCTTTTCTGCATGTAAAAGTAGTATCTTGTAGCACAGCTAAAGAAAAATAGGATTTAACCATTCAGTTAAATCAAGTGCTAAGGTTAAAAATAATGGTTATTTATTCACAAAAGCCTTCAGCAGACATCATGCAGATGTACAACAAAAGAATCTGCATTCTCTAACTACAAACACATTAACAATTGCTGGTATTTACTCAGGCAGAAACTTTAGGTATTATTTTATGTGGGCCAAATAAAAGCTGAAGACAATTAAACCTGAAAACGTGCATGTTTCTGTGTGTAATCGCTGCAAGAATACTGGCAAACATCTCTTAATGGGGAGCAACATTAAAAGCTTTGTTAAACAAAGCTTTAAGGGGAAAAGCAGCCCTCACCAAACTGAGTCTGCAGTTGCAATATCTTATTTATGTAGGCCACACATATTGAACGACCCAATTTCATTCATCACACAAATAATTGTACTTACCAGTGTTGAATTTACTCACAGAAGACAGGAGGATTTTAATGAAAGTTTTCTATAAAGATACTAACTTACCACACGCAGAGAGTTATTTATTAAGCTGTGGAGTGAAAAGTCTAAATTAACTTTTGAATCTAAAGTGGGCTGACAACTAATCCTCAGCAGCCAGAAGCAAATGTCACTTCAAACCCACGTGTCAGCAGTATCTTCCATTGCATATTCCTGCCATCAGCCTCAAAACACAAGTCTTTCCTTTCTTTCATCAAGTACAGAGTGACGAGTCTTAAAATTCCTAGCAAGCATCTCATCTACTGAGGAAAAAATCTCCAGGTGTAACTACCTACCTTTTCGATCAATGACTTTAACTTGTGTGGTACAAATATACAGAATATTTTTTCCCTTTTGGAGATAAAAGGAAGGAACTCTGAAGAAAAAAGTTTTCAGTAGATTTACATTTCTGCAGATGAAGACTTTGCTATTCTCAGCAGGAAAACAACTTCTGAAGCAAAGGCTGTACAGCCACTACCTGTCAAACATTTCTAAGTCAAGTGCACAAAGTGACAATTTAAAGGATACTTGAAATCAAAATGCTAGCTTTCCTTCTACTCAGACATGAACATCCACCAAAGGGTTATATTATTATGTAGCTATTTCAGATCCTCTACTGCTTCACTATTTTAGTTATTCTAGCTGACACACAGAAAGGCCCTTTACAAACCAAAGATGGTGATACTGAAAGGGTTATTTTTGGCTTGAGTTGTTTCCTATATTCTAAACTAGAATGGAACATTAAGAGGTTTTTGGATTTTTAGCATCCCTTGCAAACCACTAGCTGTTACAGGACAGCGTTCCTGTCGTCTTCTTTCCTGTTAATTTAACATTGCATATGTTTATGAATAACTTCTCACAAAATTGTTCATGCACTGGTACTGAAAAGAATTAAGTTAGGAACATCACTGTTACTAAATATCTGGGTTTATGAGCACCCAATTTCAAAGTAAGTATACTCAGTATTCCAGAATAGCAACATGATTATTGAGTTACAGTATGTTACTCTAGGTAAACTTCTGGACCACGTCTTCTATAAATACCTAAACACTGCTTGAGAGAAACCACAGCAATATAGTTATCTTTTAATGGTATCAAAAAAAGTAGTAGTCCTGTAATTGCCTTTTAGAACCTTCTTTGTCATTGTATGTAATAACTGACTTTCCTCTTTTATTACTAGATCTGAGCAGAGGAGAAGAAAAAAAAAAAGCAAACAAACCCCTTGTGCACTTGTCTTGCATACTGAGAGGGCTGATGTCAGCTATTAAGACTGACAGTATCGGACAGAAAAATGCTCCAAGCAACTTTTGGGGAACAGCCATATTTCATCTATGGGTTCAAAGCTTCTTTTGTTTCCATAGTTTAAGACAAATTGAGCTAGATTATAACTTTGCTGTGTTCCAAAATATTCTATTAAAAATCCAACCATTTTAAAACAATTATTTGCAATTAGAATATCTTAGTTTGACATCTTTTAAAAGTGAAAATTTGCAGGTAAGTTCTCAGTAAAATTTAATTATAAGCTATATGTAAAGGGAAAAAAAGTCTGTGCCTAGTTCTTACCACTAGCATTACTACATAGACGGTCATATGGATGTGAAATTACTTACCTGCTGTGATGTAAGCAGGGTAATTCAACCCCTAAGAAAAGATTAATTTCCCTGGTGTACAATTCAGTGTCGTATCCTAGTTGGCAATGGTGACTTCCTTAGTGTGTGACTGTTACAAATTACTAGAGCACTTCACATAAAGGGTTTCAAACCTTACAGTAGGATAAGCATGAATGTGAACTTACGTCCTCACTCCAGAGCAGCTGCTACCAAGCCCAACGTAGTGCCTCTTGCATACCAAGTGCAAGTCCATGCACTCCTGTGGGAGCAGCGGTCCCTAGCTGCCCTGGCCAACTGAGCTGCCAAAATGATCTGCTCACTTATCTTCAGTCTGAAACAAGATGCCACTACAAAGCTGTATATTAAACTGTAATTGAGAAACACTCTGGGATAGAAACCAGATCCAATAGCCATGGATCATTTCCGAGAGAGGGTTCTGAAGTCAGAGATTAATCTTTTAACTATTAATTCATACTCAGTTGAAGTTATGTTGGGAAAAAGCTCCTGATGAGAAGGAAATGGAAATAAAAGTAATCTATAATGGATAGTTTTATGCCAAAAGATTGTACTAAATGATCTCAAGAAGAGATTTGCTAACTCGAGGCAATTTTTGATGATGTTTTATGCATTGCCAGCCACTTTCAAATGTAAAAAGCAGCTCAGAATCTGTATGCTCTCAGATAATTAGGATATGAGACAACACACCAGGGAAGCCGTTATGAGAGGAATTCAATTTTCCTCTAATCCAGCACAGAATCTGTCAGGATTTTTCCAGCATTCTGAGGAAAGGAGAATGGATTCTTCCACATGAATTGTGTTTAACGGATGATAGTCAAATGCAGTATATAGTGCTTTCTAAAGTGAATGCTAGTTTAAGCTTCCCACTCTACTGCTTTTGAAGGAACAGTTTCTAGGCTGTCAATTTATATAAACTGGCATAAAAACTTAAGAATAGTATACAAATTTGTGGAGTGTAACAAAAATTGTAAAAGCTAGGTCAGCAGAACTCTTTCCTGGAATGTCTCTCTGAAAATTGTACATAGCAAAGAGGAATGTATCCAATTCCCATTTCAGTAAGGTATCAAAGTAATTTTCTTTAGAAACAGCAAGTGTCAACAAGTGATTACAGCTACTGTTACAGACTCCCATCAATGCATTTAAATCATCAAAATACATCAATTTAAGACTGTCATGACTCTAGGTCGTAAATGTAACTTAAGAGAAACCTTATCCTTCATCTTGGTAGGCAGAGATGATTCCCTCACTTATCCCTTTAACAGTAATTCATACCTTTATTAACAATGTTCACTCTCCATATGGATAATAAAGGTTTCTTGGGCAAACATCCCCTCCTCAACTTCTATGGACAGAATGGGTGACCTACCCTTACCAGAAGGCCACTGACCAACTCACAATAGTCTGACAAAACAGAATGAAGTAAAAGAAACCACAAATGTCCAAGTGAACAACTGAAAGGCGCTCTGCTCCAAGACTTGAAAGAAAATATTATTCAGATGCTGACTTATTTTCCTAGTTACTTTTAATCCCTCATTTCTGCCCTGATCCCACGGTAGGAGACAAAATTTGTTGAATAACAGAAAAACAGAGCCAAGGACATTCAAAAGGAAGAATATGCATGATGATCCAGAAACAAATGCTTTGACGGTCACACACTGCTGCTAATGCAGCTCAATATTAGCCTGTAAGCAGCAGCATTAGAATCATTGTAGTAGATTAATTACCACAGCACAATAAATAGCATACAAAGGAATAAACAAATGATTGAATTGCCCCTCTTCTTTCTCCCATTTGACCCAGACAGTTATTTAAAATATACTGAAAACTGAAATTGCAAACTATTTTATAAGCTAGTAATAGGAAAGTAAGAGGACACTAAGATCTGAAACAGACACCATCTGCCAGTCCTGAAACTCATGCCATTTTTAAGATGACTCCGGGGGAGAAGGTGGGGGGGGAAAAGGAGGAAGAGGTTGTGGAAATACAGCAATCAAATCAATCAATTATAACCCCAGTCATAATTGATTATGAGTTTCTAACCCTACTGAATTTGTAATAATTTGTCGGAAGCACAGAGCATGCTCAGGTAAGGAACTTTTCTTAAATATAAACATGTATGCTTGGACAGTTTAGGAATACTCAAATGAATAAAAATAATACAGTGACAATCTCAAAACATTTGAAGTCATTATGCTACCCAAGCAAACTAGCACATTTTTATTATGCTCGAGAAGTGCTTTCCATTGTTCTGTCAGATCTATTCAACTGACTGGAACCACAGGGACTACGTTTTCAGGAGGGAAATATCTGCTTCCCAAATGTTTTATGCTTGTATGGACTTCACTATTAGAAGACTTTATGGCTCAAAAAGTGTAAAGCTAACCAATGAATTAAACAACAAAGCACCACAGGCCAAACATTATAAAAAACAACTTCTCATCTGGGAATCTATTGCCTTTCCATGCCTCTCCCCTCCAGTTTGGCGGAGGGTGAGGGGGAGGGAAGGGACACAGGACACAAAACTAAATAAACCACCACTCCTCAAGCTTGCAATTTCTCTAGAAAAGAAGTGCAAGGGAGACAGGAAGAAATAAAGAAGAGGCAAGTCAGGAAAGGCCTGAATAGCCACATTTTATTATAGGCAAACTGTCTTAGCTGCTCCAGAGGCTTCCCAGGCAATATTCACATTGCACTCATGCATACTTAAGATCTCCCACAATTGCCACAGATTTGCTTTTGTTCAGATTCTCCTTTCCTGTCTCTCAACTTTGTAAAGACACTTCAAAGAAGATCAAAAAGCTTGAAAGAAGTGTAGTTGTTTAGTCTACAGAAGAGAAGATAGATGGGAGACTTGGTCTCGTTCTTCAAACGCAAAGGAGGTTGGTATGAGAATGGGACTAAACTGTTCAGCAGGTCTACTGCAGACAGGAAAAAGCAAGGAAGATTTAAGTTAGGCATCTGGAAAACTTTCGAGTAAAGGACTGAACAGGCTGCCTATGGAGGTTGTGGAATATCCATCACTGGAAGGTTTTAAAACAGGTTAGGCAAACATCTGTCCAAAGTGATTATGGTATAATAGATGAGAATGAACTTGAGATCTTTTGCTCCTCTTCTGCAAGGTCTTTTCGTTACACTCAGTGATACAAACTCAATAATATTCCCCTCTTTTATATCCCTGTGTTTTATTTAATTTTAAAAATCATGTAGTAAACCCTACACTTCTAATTGTGATATTTCCACATATTCAAGTGTGATTATTTGGGAAACAAAACACACCAAAGATTTGTTAACTGTGAAAGCAGGATAAATAAACCACCTGTGAAGTAAAACACCATTGTATTAATGTTACACTCACACTGAAGAAACTGACCACTAACATCATAATGCTGACAGTACTATATTTTCTTCTTCTCCAAGAGAAGAGAAAATTGTAAAATGTTTAGCTGATGACTTACTGATCTGTGGTCATCAAGCCTAGTTAGTAAATAATTTTTCAGATTTTGCTTAAAGGAATTTTTTTTTTTAAAGGAAAGCACTTTTTCCCCAAGAACAAGAACAACAATATATATCTAATTAAAAACAATGAAAGCAGAGGCCTGCTTTGAGAAGTATCCAAATATTTTTGAAACCGTATTAAATTCTGAGTAAGGATGGCTTCCACCACACTGGGGGAAACAAAAAGCCATCAGAGACAACTTGTTTTTTTCATACTGTTAAATACTAATGTAACCATGGAAATTATTTTTGCTCCTTACTGTTAAATACTAACGTAGCCATGGAAATGAAATCTAAACACCAATTTCCCTCTTGCTCCCCGTATGACAAGAAATCTAACAGGGGAAATGTTTCTTGGTGATGGTAATAAGAACCATACAGGTAACTGCTTAGAAGGAGAATAAACAGGAGTTTTTTTGGGGTCTCCACTGGACTGACATCATATAATTCATATCACTGCAAGAAACAAGAGATGCTATTTATTTTGCTCACATCTGATGTTCCTAGCAGCTGTCCTCTATGCTGACCCCTCAGTTTTATCTGTGCTGTCTAGCATTTGACATTCCTTAGGTTTTAGGAGACACTCCCTGAGAAGAGACAAACATGAATGGATTCATTCAAATGGCAGCTGTGACATACAGCCATCAAATCATAATCAGAAAAGTCAAAAAAATATTACAGTAGATATTAGATTTGTCTTTCTGCACACTTGATCAATCCTTCTTATGACAACTGCTTTACATTATTTTTATTATACAGATATTTCCCCAGTATGCTTACAGCAATTTGTAAAGTAGGTAGGATTTGCAGGCACCCAAGAACTCAATTTTTCTTTTCACTCTTGGTCTAGATAGGTCTTGGATAACACTTATCTCCTATTTTGCATCTCAATACATTTTTTTTTTCTTGCCAATTCAAGATCCACACTTCATTCTGATGCAATTATTTGAGTTCTGGTCCTCCAGAATGTACAAGCTACCTTGGCTTCTTAGGGGTTTTTCAGAAATGAACAGAGTAATATGACATCCATAAAGTTATTTATTCTACTTCAGTGTGTGTGGGTGGTGGTTCATGAGAAATTGGTATTTTCCTAATTTGATTCTACTGCTAATTAGTAAGTTTACATGGAGCAGCAGTTTTAGAATTGGTCTGTTGATTCAGAAAAACACACAAATCACTACAGCTTATGTTATCTTATAATACCAACTAGCACAATTCTATAGTATTAAATGTGCTGTATAATAAAAGTTTAGAAATATTTTGAGACATTTAAAAAATATTTCCAGAAACTATCTTTAAAGCTTGATGCCAACTAAGCGTATTATGTATTACAGACTAATATAAACCCAAAGCTTTTTACTTTCTACTTTAGCCCTAATTTAAGAAACAACATCACCCCCAAAGTCAGAAACAACCAGGTCTCTATGCAGTTTATGGAAGAAAAACAAACAAAAGATTAAGATATAATGTGGAAACATTGATCAAATTACTGTGATGGTGTGTCACTTAAATTAGAAATTCAGTGTGTCAAGCATATAGCACGAAATCTCAGTGATAAACATTACAGTTAAATATATTTTTTTCCAACATTGTCTAAATTAGGACTCTGTTCTTCAAAAATGTGATTCTACCAAGGATATTAAGCAAGTAACTTTAGAAAGAAAAAGAGCAGGAAGAGGGAGGAATGCCACCAATATGCCTTGCATAATGGAGCATTAGTCACATGACTTTTATAGATCTCTTTTCAGGAAAACATAACATTGTGAAACTTCCAGGTCAGTAGAAAGTCAAAGACTCTAGTAGACTAGAATCCCTTGACTGATTTTCAGAAAGAATTTTAAGAAAAAGCCATGAATTGATTTAAAGGATTTTGCAAAGCATAAGAAGTCCTAGGGGGTTCCTTGCTCCCCCCCCACCATGGTATACAATTAACTTTATTGCTAGTCTTCTTGGATAACACGAATAATTGAAATAACAATAATTTATTAAACAGACTTCAGTCAAATATATTTAGGAAAAAGCCATTACAGAGAACACCTCCTAAATCAAAAGGATGAAGAAATATTCATGGACTGTTTGGCCCTCCTTCAATAACAAGGCCCTAGGTGAGACTGCCATTGTTTAATTCATACTAAATTAGAGTTATAATGACATCAGAGCAACTTCATCATACCTTTCTGCATTGAACTTTTATTTTTCAGATTGTTTTCCTACTCATATATGCTTCGCCATTAGAAGCATCAAGTCTAGGCAACTCAAGGGTCTTGTTCTTTCCAATTTGCACAAATGGCCTTTTTTTTTTTTTTTTTAAGGAAACATCCTTTTTCACTCGATACCATTCTCTCCAGACTGTCCAATGCTTTCAGCCTGGGGTATGAGCAGTTGTTTCCTTCTCTATTTACATTTAAAGGTGTAAAAGAAACAAATGCACCTATAGCAATGTAAGGAAAACATGCACAAGCTTCATATTTACAAGCTGAAAACGACATTCCAGAGCCCAAATTTGCTGAAGATAGTTTCAAGAATCGTTTTGACTTAAGTCACTCTGCCTTCACTCTCTCGCACCTTCAAGATTCATTGCTGCTAAAACATGAAAGCAACTCACCTATATATTTCTTAAAATTCTTTAAAGCCAAAATTACCATAATAAGAATATATTGTTAATTTGTGACAGGTTGGGGAGAATATATTATGATGAAATCACATTCATAAGCAAGGATCCTTGCGGATAGCTAAAACAAAATGAAACACCAAAAAAAAAACCAACCCCAAAACACCCCACTTTGTTGAAGGTCTCTCTGTTACTCATTTCTAAGGCCTTATTCCTTTTAATGATATCCAGCATTAAAAATTCAGTTTTAGGTTTTATTTTACAGATTTTTGGCTTACTTTCCAACAGATCTGCTAAATCATGTATTATTATTTAAATATAACTGGAAAATAATATGGTAAGTGAACAATAAGGGCATACAAAAATGAAATGCTATATTTAATTACTACTACCTCACCTTACGACAGATTTCATGTAAGTATCCTCAACTACAAAACTATTTGTGAAAAGTAATGACTATATTAATAACAAAAAAATAATATCTGAGTTAAAGAAACAGAAAGAACAGTAAGTGCAAGGATTACTTATTTTGCAGTAGTATTTTCTTCATTTTACCAGCTGCTAAACCCAGCACAAAGCGACTTACTGATTAGCTCAGTGTATACAGTACTTCAGTAACATTGTCATACGCTGGTTAGCTGTGGACTCATACATAACATACCTAACAAGCAACAAATCATAAGCTCATCCCTGCTATCCAATCCATGCACCCCTGTACGGAATATGTACTGCATGTTAAATCTTGCAGGTATCTCTACTGAGGATGGACCAAATACTTAGTTATACTCTGTTTTTCACTCACTGAAGTCTATGTAAAAGCATAATGAACATATATACCATTTACCAAATCAGAGAAAGCATCTACTTTTCAATTAGCAGTGGCTGTTCCTATGCAAAGCTCAATGGATACTCCGTGCCTGTACTTTCCAGGCTATTACAGCATTTTCTTCAACCACACGCACACCACCACACCACTTCCAAGCTGTCATTTCAGTCGACGGGCTGAATAAAGGAACACAGCTGATTCCAGAAGAACCACTTCACGTGCCTGCTTCCTCCCTGCACTGGGGTAGCTGTATTTGCAATGCCACTCTACAGGAACAGCGCACGGTAAGGCCCGTTAAAAAGCTAAAAAACCAATAAACGTAACGCCGTTTCGTCTGATTCGAGACACTCATCCTGCCCCTCCGCTGCAGGGGAATTCCCCTCGTTAGGCCGGCAGCGGCCTCCCTACGACCACCACGGCAGCGAACAGCCCACAGGGACCTCCCCGTTCCAGCCGCTCCCCCACTGCGCCGACAGCTCGAAGCAAACTAACAGGGCCCTGCCAGGCTCCCGCCTGCCCGCCCCAGAGACCTCGGCCCGGCCCGCAGGGGAACCCCAGGACACCAGACCGCCATGACGCAGGCCCCCAGCCGCCAGGGACGACCGAACTAAGCCGCCCACAGGCGCGCTGAGGGGGGCAAAGCCACCGCCCCCGTGTCGGAACTCGGCCGGGCCCTGCAGGCCCCACCGAGAGGCACTCACATGAACCGAGCGGCCGCCACACACCTTCGTCCGCGGAGGGGAAAAAGGACCCCCTCTCCCAGGCTGCCCAAGCGAGCGCCTGAGGTTTATAAAAGGGCGCCTAGGAAAGCCTCGCTAACGCCAGCGAGCATTGGTTTTGAGGCTAAGGCACTCAACACGTTGTGTACGTGTACACGCACGTGCACAGACGCGCGCGCGCGGAGGGAAAAAACCGTGTTAAACTCATTTTTTCAAGGCCCAAACAAAAACAAAGCTCAGGCATCGCGCAGGACGCCTCTATGCCAGGGTCCTTCCGTCGGCCGGCGGGGTGGAGTGACACCGCGGAGCGGCGAGGGCGGGTGAGGGTATTGGCGCCGCGCGCGGGGGCGGGGCGCGCAGTGGGGACGGTGGCGCTCGCGCAGGTACCCCCGACACCGGCCCTGGCCCTCCCCTCCCCTCGTTAGGCCGCGCCCAGGCTGGCAGCCTCCGCTGAGGGAGCCCCCGCCGGTGGGTAACAGAGGGGCTGAGGGAGCGGCCGGCCGGGCCGGAACGAGGCGAGGCGGGGGCACAGGGCGAGCGGTTCCCCCTCAGCGCCGTGGGGCGCGCAGGGCCGGTTGGAAAGGCAGCTCTGGCTCGCGCCTTTTTTTGGGCTCTGTTTTGGGCTGCGAGCGCCGGCCTGGGTGTAGTGCCTCAGGGCCGGGGCGTCTCTGGCTGGCGCCCTCACAGGGCCTGGGAAGTTAGCGGGGCGGCCTGAGGTTACCGGCAGTTCTAGCAGTCGTTTAGCAAACTGGTTAAAACTGGTTTCTCTTTTACTAGGTTTAATTCCTTAGCAGCCGTGTATAATGCATATATCATGTGGTAACAAGCCCCATCTTTATGTGCGTAGAGCCAGTGATGTAGCAGGCAGGCTGTAACCAAAAGACGCTGATAAACTTGTAAAAGAAATTACAGGTTTATAAAATGAAAGAGATGTGACTAAAAGTCCATCCTGATCTATCAAAATTAGGTTATATGTTTTCTTCGTGCTGTCCAAGTGTTGTTATTTTTTGTAACTAGCTAAATGTTCTAGCTGCAGGTAGGAAACTTTTAGGTATCAAGGCAGCAACATCTTAATTATTGTAGTAACGTTGTAAATGCTCCAGACAACACCAGTAACTTCCTACCCAAATAGCTACATAGAATACAAAGGCTTTCATGTATATGTGACAAATCCAAATATTACTGAGATAAAGCATTTTTTAATCTTTGCTGGTGGCTTATATTTCACTTGAGTGAAATAATGCTTTAATATCCCTACAAGAGGATGTTCAGGCCACCTGCTTTCCTGAAATTATTCTCAATTGCTTTTAAAATAATTCAATAGCAGTACTGATTACAATTATGTTTTAACTCTGAAAAGCTGCCTTCATTAGGCAAGGGACATTTACACCTGGATACTCAGGAGGCAATTAAAATAACTAGCAGGTATTGTTGCACATGGCTAGTTGTCTTTATTTCTGCATGTGAATGTTTTAGAAACCATAGATGTGTTTCAAAGGATGGATTCATTCAGGTTGGTCTGTTTATATGTGCGATATTTGCTTCTGAGAGTCAAATTTATATGTTTGGATGTATTATTTTTTAAGGGCCAAGTTCTTAGTGTCCATTCAATTGCCTTAGTACTGCTGCAGTGAAAAAGTTGTAGATGATCTGGAATTGAATTTCCGGAATTCAATCCCAAAACTGAATTTGCTTTAGCTGTTTCTGGTGTCAGTTTAAAGTAACAAACCTTTCTTTTTCTCCTCCTGTTTTTATTCCAAAGTAATAGGGAAGTTCTGCAGGATATAATTTATTTGTCCAAATCATAGAATTAATGCAATGGGTGTCTCTTCTATATAAAAAGGTGAGTTTGAGACGTAAAAATGTGTGTCTTGAACATAAGGAGGATGTGTAGCATTATCTGTGTTTATAGTCGTGCTAGACTTGAATGTGGATTTAAAAAACCAACAAAAAAACCAAAACAGACTGAAAAACCTCACAATTTAAAAATAGTTAGATAAGATTTTTTTTTTTTCCAGATGAATTTTTAAAATATGTATAACAGTTCTGTTTGAATTTAAAAAATGTCAGTAATTACTAGAGTAATGACTGGACTGAAATAATTTAGTTTTAAAAAGCCCTTTCACTTAAGCTGTAATGTGTGACCCTTTTTAAAGGTGATTGAAGGATTAAGTTTTTAATTTGGGGTTTACTTGTTTATTTTTCAAGTCAGTCCCTGGAATTTATGGAACTTGAGAGTTAAGGACAGAAGTTGGAGTTTAATTGTGAAGGTAGCTTTTGACAGAACTACCTCTTTTCCATCATCAGAGAGAATTTTTTTCATTGCTTTAGTGGATTCCACAGGATTAGCTCTATAATAAGAGAACTTGTTCTAATGCATACCTTCTAAAAGTCTTTATTGATTCATTTAGGTGGCTGACAGGAAATATTGTTTGCTTTTCTCATGTCTTCCTTTTTGTCTGTGTGCTTCTTAACCAAAGGAAGTGATAAATCTGCAGTTGTCTAGTTGAAAGCATTGCAGGTGGTCTAATTCATCCTTGTAGGCCAAGTGATCTAGAGTACAACAAAAGTTTAATCTCTTTGAATGGTTATTGATTTGATTGCATGTAACAATTCTTTTTATCAAAATTCCTTTCTAAATGGCAGCCGAATGCAGATACAATGTATTAGAGAAGTATTATCTAGCAGATTATATTCCTACAGTAAAGATGAAAATGTTGCTTACCTGAGTAAATACATTGTATGCTACGTATTTAACTGTTTAGAGACATAATCTATCTCACTGTTTTGGCATAATTTTACTCTTCCTCTGCTCAACTCTGATCATATTAACTTTTTTATTATTATTTTAGAGCAATTATTAGAGGACTGTTGTGCCAAGCAAGATTATAATTCATTCACTAAGTCAAGATTTTTTTTCTTCATGGTTAATATATATTTTCTTTCTGAAGCCAGGTAGTTCATTTGGCACACATGATGTTTTTACAGGAATGTGAGTCTTATTATAAATACACAGTTAAAGCTTTCCAATTGGAACTTGCTGCATGCCAATAAATCTTTGTGCTTGCACTCAGTCGAATTTATGTCTTTCCAATGGAATATTCTAACTGTAAATTACCTTGCTGGCACCCTAAAATAAATCACTTCCAAAAAAATAGTAAATATTCATAACATATGAAAGCATTGTATCTTTATAAATAAGACTTTTAATACAAAAATACTGCTATAAAAACGCTAATACTCAATGCTGTTTCAGATTTTCTTCCTTTTTTAAGTTTAAATCCTTAATGCTATGCATTCATATTTAATATGATTCTGTATATTAGAATTTAAATGAACATATCTCGTNNNAAGTGGAGATGGGTGGTCGGGGGGGGGGGGGGGGGGGGGGGGGAACCAAAACACAAATGAGAGCAGTTTTATATTTGCTTTGTATCTTAAATTGGATTGTATTAGTTAAAACAGAAGGTACCTTCCAAAATTTCCATTTGTATGGACTTGGTAAATATGTTTGGTATACAAGGATCTCTGTGCAACCTGTTGTGGAGTCACTCTCTCAATTAAGGTTCACAAAAGAAACCTAGTAGATTTTTTACTGGGAATTTTCTGCTGGGAACAAGGTTGTTCCCTTAAAGAAAAAATAATTTTGGGACAAGAAAGTATTAAACACACTGTTTCTCCTGTGTGACTTTCTCACAAGAGAATAGCTCTTCCTGAAAGCAGCAGGTCCATGTTGGCTGAAAGAATAATTAACAAGTAGCATTTAGCTTCATGAGTGCTGTGCATAATCTTGTTCTACTTGTTTTTTGTTTCATGAAGCCCCTAAGATGATAAAAAATTATCACATCTGGTTTGAAAGAATTATGTTGGGTTTATACTTTAAGCTTTTTGTATTATTTCTCTTATGGGCTTCAAATCCTGAAGGTTCTTCCTCCTCTTTTCCTGGAGCAACTGCATATCTATTTCTACTCTTTAAGGCTTATTACTATTCTGTAGCTGATGAGTCGGATGTGCTTTCCACATCAGTGGACTATTTCCGATGACTGTATACACAGATGCGTCCAGACTCTGTGCCTTAATCTCTCTGGAGTTGGAGTGAGCTGGATGGTACTCTTGTGCTTAGGATTAATGAAGTTTTTTTTGTCCTATGGCCTCTCCTCCCATGTTATGTGGAAATGCCATCTACTTCGCTATCACAACTTCCAAAACAGAGCTCGGTTAAGAGTGTATAAGCTTGGTCTTTTCACCTCTGTTTATATATGTACCCTGATAGACAATAGGTGTGTTCTATGGAAGTTGATGTGTGCAAAGGGATAATACTGCCAGGGATAATAAAGACAGCTTGTAGTGTCTGGAGTCTCCATCTAGGTAATCCAGAAATGAGCTGAGCAGAGGCTTGATCCAGTTTTTGGATTTTGGTACTTGTTACCTCAGATTAAATTCTTAATCTGTGCTAGTAAAAAGAGATCAGGCAGTTTTATCTGAGGCCTAGCTGGCTGTAGAAGTGTCCGTTACTTGTGCATGTTTTAGATTTTTCATATTCTTGAATGGCATAATGGTTGGTTATGGAAAAGTGCAGGGAAAATGTTTAGTTCACACTGAATTGAAATGCCTTGTTCAGAGGAGAGAGCTTGTTCCTGCTGGAGAGAAAAATGGTCATGAAACAAAGTGCCCCTGGAACTAAATTCCAAACTAATTTATTTTGCTTGACTGTCCCACAGAAATATTTAACTGACTGTCCCACAGAAATATTTAACTTAGATTACTTCCTTAATTTGTTATTGAGTCAGTGTGTGAGCTAGCAGTTTACCTATGGGTAGGGAAAGAAATAGTGGTAGGACAGAAGATTGTTACTTCATAGCTTTAAATATTAGGAATACTATAGTATATGGATGCTGAATTATCACTAAAGCTGTGATAATCTGCATTTGTGGCCTGCTGATACAGGGTGGTATTTTAGAGAGGTTTTTTCTGTTTAGTGCCTTTACTGGTTTTTGAATAAATAACCTAGTATATTGCAGAAGTCGTCTGAGGATTGCTTGTATTCAAGCGTTTATCTGCTCCTAAAGATAGTTTTATTTGATTCTTAAACCTGTGTTTAAAACTATCACTATATTTTCATCTTTAGATGTAGTGTTTATCATGCAGCGGCACTGCATCATAATATTATTAACAGCACAATAATATTATTATTGTGTTCATTATGCAAAAATGTCCCATTCCCCCATAACAGAGAAAAAAATCCATTTTAATTGCATTATTTAGTGAACAATGAGTAAGCTGAGTCACAAGAATCTGTAGCTTTTGCAAATAAATTTTTGCTCTGTGTTGTCTTTTTAAGGAACACAAACTGCTTTGAAGTGCTTAAGATTGTGCAAAAAAGATGTTTCCTTTAAAAGACACTGAGATGGGTGCCTCTACCTTCTTCGCCTCGGCTCTGCCACATGATGTTTGTGGAAGTAATGGCCTTCCTCTGACACCTAACTCCATCAAAATTTTGGGGAGATTTCAAATCCTTAAAACAATCACCCATCCCAGGCTTTGCCAGTATGTTGACATTACCAGAGGTAAACATGGTGAGTATCTGTTTAAAAAGTAAATTTTATGTATAGTTACAGTTACATTTTTGTGACAATATATCTAAAGGTGTCCGAGCAGAATATAGTCTTTATAGCACCAGAGAGTGGCTGGTTTTCAGTCTCGAAATGACTGTATACCTTTGCTGTGACTGGCTGTACTGGTGCTTTTGTTTCTTCTCTAAAGAGTCAAGGCAGAGGTTAGTTGTCTGTCCTCTTTTGTTATATGTTATGCTAACAGATAAAAGCTAAGAACTTTCTTCTTTATATACCTCATTGTAAAATCCTTGTACTCACTTGCCATGCCATGTCATGTCTTTGTGTGGGACATTGAAAGACATGTATTTTTTTTTTTGATGCTGAGCTCCTATACCCATGTTCTAATTTTGTAATCTTGTGAACATTTCCATGTGATGATTAGGTTTCTTGTACTCGACTGAGACAAGAAGAACAGAAGCAAATCATCTTGAGTTTTGGCTACAAGCTTCTTTTTTTTTTTTTTTTTTTTTTAATTCTAGCTCTTTACTATCTCTCCCACTAACAATTACTTTATTCTAGTAGAATTATTTTTATTTTTTTTTAGTAACTGTTATCACACTTATTGTTAGCTCAGATAAGGCTTCAATTGTTTGGGTTTTTTTCTGCTCCAGATGATCTTATTCTGTGGCAAGCTTAGCAGTAGTACAACACCTAATTTCCACAAAGACTGCACCACCTGTGACAATTTAAGTGTTTGCCACCTTTAATTTATAATTCAAGAATGTTCACGTATAAAAGTGCATTGTATGTATTTGTTTGATTAGCTACAAGGGCTCATAGAGTAAGTAATTTTTTTCTTCTTTATAATGCAGTATGCTAGGATGTTTCAGTTTTTTAGAAAATGAGGATATTGCCAACTCAAAACACTGAAGTGTTTCACAGGGCAGGGGGGTTCTTTGTGTGTTTTCATTTGCTCTCAAACTTGTAAATTTTTCATTTTCTGCAGTCAGGAGATCTAGAAAGTTTATTCATTTTCATCTTAGTTTTGCTAGTAGCTCTTGAAATGGACAGTGGGATTTTCTTACAATACTGTTTGGGTTAAGGTTAAGAACCATTAGCTAACATAACATTTAGTAAATAAAAGGTATGTTTAAATAGGAAAACATGGCCTTTTTGACAATCAAGAGTCAATGACATGAAGGTCTATGGGTGTGTATAAGTATGAAGGAGAAAATATCTTATGATAATTGAAGTAACTTGAAGGATAGCAAATACGATGTCTAACCATGAAGTCTGGAGACTGTTCTGTACCTGGTGTTTAGAATAGCAGTTAATCACTTTCAAATCACATGGTAAATTTGGTGGCAAATCATTCTGATATTGACAGAATTTTTCACTTGTCAGTCCTATGCATAGTGATTTAATGTTATTTTTCTTGCAAATGTCACTTGTTACCCTTACAGGAAAATATGAAAGCATACTAGGAAAAAAAAACCCAAAAAAATATATTGACATAGGTGAATTCCCTCAAAAAAACCCTCAAAAGGGGAACATAAAAGTAATAGAGAAATATTCAAACTGATTTTTTTTTTTTTTAATTAAACTACTTTTAAATATTTGCTAGGATTGTAGAAGGCAATCCCAGAACTTTTTCTTCCAAAGAAAGCTTAAGTGGTCCTCTGATTTCAAAAAGGAGAAATAAAGAGTTGAGTAATAAGCATTCCAGCTTCAATGTGATGACTTGTGTTCCTCAAAGTATTTTCTATCTTTATTCTACTGTAACAATCTTATAAAAATATGTTTGAAAGAATTCAATTTGATTTGGTTTTGAATCTGAACGTTCACTACTAGCTGTTCTATGAGTAGTAGAAGTAGCAAAGCCCAGCTTCTTTAGGAGTTATCTCCCGCCCCTATGTAACACCTTACACCATCATCTTTTCCTACTTTTTAATTGCTGTCTTCAATACAACTATCGTTTTGTCTTTTCCTTTATGTTCGGATCCAGCCCATTGGTCTTCAGAACATGTGGGAGCTCTGCAAGTCCTTTAGCTATTTGTTGGGCAAGAGGTACTAGAGCTAGTAATGTGCTAGTTGGCCCATCAGGACTGAAGCTTCTGTGCTAACTCTGAGTCCCTTTTGTCAAAGTTGGTGTTACTTCGAGTGTCTCATCAACCCAACCACAAATTTCTGCAAATTTGTCGATGACTATCTTCTTTGAGACCTCTATTCTTAAGTCAAATCTGACTGACATTGGCTGAGGGGCTCAACACTTATTAGGAGGTTACTGGGTGGATGGATTGTCAGTGCTTTGCATGAGAAAACAGGGAAGATAATCTGGTGTATCTCATAAATTAAAATGGTGATATCCAGAAATTGTACATATTTAAAATTTAAGTGTGTGTAATTTTCCATACAATGAATGTCAAAATACTGTAACATCTGCAAATAGGCAGACTGAGAAGTCTGTACTCCCATTGTCTCATTTGGATTCTAGTCGTCTTATACTTTTTTTTTTTTTTATTCCCCCTCCAATTAGAGAGACTGGTTGTGGCAGCTGAACACTGTGAAAAGAGTCTGGAAGATTTGCTACGAGAAAGAAAGCCGGTCAGGTAAGGTGTCAAGCTAAACTCCAATCCACTCAGAGTAATTTCACATATCATCACTGGCAAAGCCCTGGACTTTTTTTTTAACTTTTACTGGCTTATATAAATTTTACTCTGTTGAAGTCTAACCTAAAGACATTATTTGTTGGACAAACACGTACCTGAAAGAGGGAGTACTTATTTCTGTACGATTCTAAAAGCTAGAAGAGTTGTGGGGAACTTGCTTATGACTGAAATACTTTGTAACTCATAAAATCCTGTCTGTCTTGTAATACTAGTTTTAGCTTTTCTTTTTAAAAATAAAATCAGACCTATGGGAGGATAAGTATCTTCCTAAGAATTTAAAGATTATATGTCTGCCAGATGATGAAATACAACTTTCACTAGAAAGGACAGAATTTGGTGTGTGTTTTTCATGTGCAGAAATGTATTAATTTATTAGCTAGAAAGTGGACAGGATGCCAGATATGTATGTCAGGGTCCTAGAAAGTGATTTGAATTTGAGTTCATATAGTCATTTCAGCAAGGCTTTGGTCAAAACAGAGTCCAAAGGCTCGATATCAAGAATATTTGCTTTCATGCTAGGATGTATAGAGTAGTTGATCTGTATCTTTAAAGAAGCAAACAAACAAACAAAATCCCCATCAGACTTGTTGCTAAAAGTGTTAACTGTAATTTTTAAGTCTATCACTATTACCTTTGGAGCAAAGAAGTGGTATCTTGTCCTAAAGAATATGTAACATAGAAAATGTGAAGAGTGGAAGAAGAGAAACATTATTTCCATTTGGGATATCAAGGCATTGTGAGCTAACTGGTTATTTCCAGAACACACAAATACATAAATATAAAACACATTTAGAGAAATCCAAAGTCTCTTCATCCTAGTTTCTGAAAAATGTGTAGCAAGCATTAGGTTTCATCTCTCTTGATAGTCATGCAAGTGTAGAGATTATGATTACTCAGTAAAATAATCAACAAATATTTATGGGTCTTCCTGATTAACTGCAGTTAACATTGTCTCAGGTGGGCTGTGTTTGATACGGCACTAACCAGAGAGACTTCCTGTGACTCAACCCAAGTTAGATTTGTACAAAGGGAGTAATGCTGGATCTGTAGCCTTTAGAGCCTTGCAACCCCTAAATAGGATAACTATGTTGTCTAGCAGAGATAAATCTAAATGCAAAATGGCCTGTGCCTGTGCGTTAGCTTTTTGTGAATTTAAACTTGTATGACAATAAGTGTTGCAGGGACTATAGCTTGAGGAATGTTAGGCAAATATGGCTTCCATGTTTTCTTAAGATAGAGAAGTATTTAGATGTAAAGGGCTTCTCGTGTGATAAATATTACAGCCCTGCACACAGTTTTGCATCAGGTTCCTATTGTGCAAAGTTCCAGAAATAGTTAAAGTATCAGAAGCTCTTTTCTTTCCTTTGTTCATTCAGTTCTCACACTGTTCTTTGAACATGTGTATTTTGGTGTTAGCTGAGAAGCAGCCCAGACTGTCTGCTGCCTCTTGACTGTTTTTGAAAAAGCATGTATCTAGCTGTTTTAATTTGCTTTTAATTGCTCGATACGGTATACTTCTGTAGATTCTCTGACAACTTCTGTTGCAATGTAGCCCTGTAGCCTTAGAATTGCAAGGGGCAGGATGTCCTTTTCTGGGGGGTGGGGCGAGGATACATTTATCTATCATAATTCTATAAACAAACTTTCTCAAATAACAATTGTGGTCTGTATGCACATCCATTTTGCCCCTTTATACTAGCACGTGTTTTGTGGCATCCAGAAAGATTTTTGAGACTTTTTTAGATAGTTTGCTAAGGTATGCAACTTTGGTTTTTTGACATGCTGAGAGAAATTAGTTTGTGACAATTAGCTACTTGGGCTGTGGTTCTGTTGAGAGTAGATCCATAAAGCCTAGCTTTATATTTTCCTCTTGGCTTGAGAGAGTTTTTACTGAAATGAGTTATTCTACTATCTGATCTTTCTTTTGAGCCGATTGGGATTTCTTCAGGAAGTTGTGACACCTGAAGTATAGGGCTAAAATATAGCCTGTATGTGTGCTCATAGCTTTAAGATACATTAGTGACTCATCTACTGTAAATTACAGCTTTTGCAGTAGTAGCTAAAAGATAAATTATGTTCACTTCAAATGAAGTTTCTTGCAAGACTGACATTTTCCCTCTACTTTTATTTTCTTTATGAAAACAGACATTTTTGGATCTTATGTGAGACCCATAAATTTCCAGAAATAACTTGGATGGACCAATTCCCAGTTATTGGTTATATGATCTGTCTATATCAATTACCTTTGGAGGGAAGTATTTGGCTTTTTCCATGTATTCTGATTGTGTTGGTCAATGATAGCATAGCTGGTTACACATCCGGAGTTGATATGTATGCTATTGCAATTAATTTTATAAACTGTTTATGGAATGCGAGAAGCTGCACTTCTGGTTTCTAGATTAATTTTCCTTACACTTGCCTGTAACCTAAGTCCTTTGCACCTGTACCACAATCTGATGTAAAATCAGCAGGAAATCTTCTATTATGTTAGTGCTGAAATTCAAGACATTACATTATGGACTGTCTATCTTTCCATACATACTGGAAAACAGGCCATACAGCTGTTTGGTAGTTATTTGCAGTTAATCTTTCCTGAAGTCATGCATCAAGTGTAGTATACCTTCCTTAATATATGAATTATATTTAAAAAAACAGAAATGCAGTGGAGTTCTTTGTTCAGTTAACCTCAGTTTCCCTAAGTTTTCTAATTTTAATGAATCAATTGCACGTAGGGGCCGAATACTAGAAATTAGAGCTCTAACTACTTACCTTATCTGCTCTGTCACAGTACAGTAAGTCATTTTACTGAGCATACTACCAAAAATTTTATAGAACTCGGATTTGTGATATATTCAAGAATTCATTCATTACCTAACAATACTGTGACTGCAGTTTCCAGGAATTTACAAAGGTGATTTGTCATTGTCCTCAAAGTTAACATGCTCAACTTCACTTTCAACAGGTAATGCAAGTAAATGTTTGGTAATTTATGGCTAGATTATTTTTCTCTTTTGAGTGATGCATATTTGGGATCCTAGAAGGAGCATGTGCTGCAGAAGTCTGACAGGTAAATTTCAAGAACTCTTAAAAGGATGAAATGAGTTGGCTCTTTTCAATTTGTACCATAAATAACCAGATGTAGAAAAGGAATTTAATACAGCTCCTCAGTGTTTTGTGTGTTTTATTCAGGGGATAGCTGTGTAAACATAACTACAATTAATGCTTCTAAAAGTGACATGAATTCCAGTTTTCTTTACTGTGCTTCCACAGGGCATCACAATAACAGCAAGGGAGCTCTTTCGGAGTTGTGTACAACAGGGAACTCAGGCTGCAACCATGCATAAGAGTTTTAGGATACGGTACAATAAGAATCTTGGGCATTGTTTTTTACCAGACCAGTCTCGATTGTCCTATGTGTGAGAGACTGTAGTCTGGGTCATTTTTTCCTGTTTATTCCTGATTTATTGTCCTGCTTGTTGTTACTCCGAGTCAGAGAAAGTATGCACTTAATTTTAGTTTATAGCAGTCATGTTAGTGCATAATCAGCTCTCTGAAGTATGTTCAGGAGTCAGTTAAATTTTTAAAGGGCTAGGAATTTATGTACGTGGTCAAGCAAAAATAGTAAATACCTGATTTAAGCTCATAATAGTTTACTGCTGTTCCGAGATTTGAAAACGTGTCTCGGTCTGGCTGGCTTCCTCTGTGTCTTCTTGCACATACAAGGATTTTTTTTTCTTGAGTGAGTTGCAAATAAGTCACAAAAATTATGGTGGGTAGAAGTTTTGTACTTCAGTAGTCTCACTAAAGGTAGTTTTTGTGTTTGTGGCAGTCAAAATTTTACTAGATTTTCAAAGTTGCTAGTTATTTTCACACTGTTGATACCACAGACCAGAATGTAAGATGTGAATTTATTTTTAAGGTTCTCCATCTTTTAAACACATTTACAACTACTCCTTTGGGATACCTTTTCCAGACAGTGTTAAAGGGGTTATATTCTCTGCTCCTGTGCTGTTTATAATAGGAGTTGTGAGCTTTTCCTTTTCTGTCACGCTTGAAGTGTGTTTCTTCTTTGAAGAAGTTGGTCTGCACTTGTATTCATAATAATAAAAACGCCAGCAAATACTGACATTCAGCAGACTTTTGGCACCTACAAAAGAGTTTCTGGATTGGTCTTCAATTTGTGGCTCGGGCAGTCTAAGCCTATTCCTTTCTTTAATAAAATATAGTTGTCATATGTTTTGAAAGTCATGGTTTTGAAAAATTGCTAGTGAACCATCAGAGATACAAGGTATAGTTTGTTATACATGGAACATTTGATGGGAAGCAGACTGTGTCCGCAGCTGTTTTACTAGTTTGGAGAAAACATGATCTGACTGATTCGGATGAGTACATTTTATTTGGCTTTGTTAAACAGTTGTGTGCTCATTGATTGGATTAGATTTCTTTATGCCATCCTTGCTGTTAATGTGCTTTTGGTAAACTTGAAGTGAAACTATGTTACAGAAGAGATTATTAGATGAGGGGGAAAAGGCAATTTCTGACTAGCCAGAGATTCTTCAAAAATATCGTAAGACAGGTGAAAATCATCAAAAGGTTGAAGGTTTTACATGATTTGACTTGAAGAGCTGCATATGAGCAGGACTTCAAGGGCTGAGTGTATTCTGCTTTGAATCAAGGCTGTGTTGGAATTTCACATGAGAAATCCATATGTCATAATGGGGCTGCATTTAGCAAGGATAAATGATGTAGTAGTAAAATGAAGTAGCATTAATAAACAAACTTATAATTATTTTTTTCCTAGGCACAGGTGAGAGCCTATAGTTTGGGCATTTAGCATCTGTAGAGTTTTCCTTTAGTTTCTTGCCAATGCTTTACTTCCAAAGCTATGATGAAAGTTACTTCCAAAGCTAAGATTAGCCTTTCTGTAAGTAATGTTTATATATTGTCCAATGATGGTTTTTTTCATATAGGAGTGTTTTGGGATTTTTTTTTTTATTTCTGTAAGTAATTTTTAGTCTGACTACAAATCTTTCTGTAGCATTCCTTTTAGCATAGGTTGTCTCCTGTGACTGCCTTTCCCCTTGCAACAAGACAATGATTATTCGGAATGGAAAAGGCGTATAGCTTTCATGAGGTAGTTGAAGTGAACATTATTGCTCTTGATGTCTGAGTGACCTTTTTAGGTATGGGACCAAATTCTTTGCTTGTATAGTTGGCTGCAATGTTTGATGGCAGCACAAAGACATCCCAGAACACCTGTCTCCCTTACATGTGAAATGTAACAGTGAGTGCACACTTGTTTCTTATCTTCCTCTCTTCCAGGAAAAAAGAAAACTGGAGAATCCTGCTCTTTGAGATTATGATAGCTTCTACTTCTTGCTATTAAAAAGTACATGTGAAGGTTGTATACAACAAAATGTCTGTAGATTGGAAATAGTGTGTAATTACCTTTCAACCTTTTGCTCTGCTATGCTGCTTCTGTAGTTGCTTGTAGACACTTCATACAGATTTCTGTGCTAAAAGCAGTATTAAATATCTTGAGCTGAAGATAAGTTATGCTGAGTTTATTGAGAACAAAAGTAGTGGAGAGTTTTGGGTCTTCAGTATCTACTGCAAGAGGATGTTGAGTTTCTCTTGAACAGACCAAACACCATCCTCAGCAGGAGGGTGGCTTAATGCTGCAGAGCTATTTCTGCAAGGAACTGTCTCAGGATCAGTGTTAAAATTCCATTTTGTATAAATAAGCAAACTGCTACTAATGAGCTAATGGCTGAAAAGCCTAATGTCAAATTTGTGCTGTGGGAATCCTACTGGATTTAAGCCACATTATTAATCTTGATGTTGATTTATTATAGTTGTGTTTAGAATAAAAATTGCCTATAGACATGTGAGAACAAGGTGTGAGTAGTATATGGTTATTCTAACTTAATACAGTGTTTGACACTTCATCCTGCTTTTAGGAAGGGAAAGAAAAGGAAGAGCTAGCACATTAAACTTGCTATACAGTTCATACTTCTTGAAAAGGATTGTATTTTTAAAGTGCAAGTTCTTGTATTTGGAACGACTGAGCAGTGTCTTCAGGGGATCATTTGTCACTAATTAAGGATCTAACAGTCGGTTTATTTAGATGCATTAAGTTGCTTGCAAACATCTTTTAATGTCGTTGTGGTTTGACATAATTTCTTCTGTGCGTATGGATGTTCTCTCCTTGGGTTCAAGCTCCTCTATTTTACAGTGCAAATAGACCCAGTCTTGTCCCTTCACTCTAAGCTAGCTGGTTTCCTGCCTAGAAGCTGCATTAGTCCCATACCATCCCTATATCAGTGTTATGCCAGACTTGAAATCATAGATTTACAGAACGTAACATTATGGGAAACATGTTATAGGCCTTTTTTCCCCGCCCTGCAATTTTATGGGCACCATGTCATGAGCACAGCACTAAGTTAACTGAATTGCTTGACCCCTGAACCAACAGGACCTTCAGATGGACAGATCCATGTGCAGAACTTGTATTGGGCCTGAATACGTGCACTCACACACATGTTTGTAGCTAGACAGATACTGGGGAATTAGAGACTGCAGTGATAGGAGTGTTGTGACTTAACCCGGCCAGCAGCTAAAACAACCACACAGCTGTTCCCTCACTTCCCCCTGCCCAGTGGGATGGGGAAGAGAATCAAAAAAAAAAAAAAAAAAAAAAAAGTTAGATTTGGGGGTTGAGATAAAGAGAGTTTGATGGGACAGAAAAGGAAGATGTTAATAGTGATAAAAGAATGCACAAAACAAGTGATGCATAGCACAATTGCTCACCAACCAAAGCCACAGCTCAGCTACTTCTCACACCGAACTGTCTCCTGGCCTACCTCCCAGTTATATATGGAGCATGACATCATATGGTATGGAATATCCTTTTGGCCAGTTTGGGTCAGCTGTCCTGGCTCTGTCCCCTCCCAGCTTCTTGGGTGCCTCCCACCTTCTCACTGGCAGAGTAAGAGAAGCGGAAAAGTCCTTGACTGCTTAGCAACAACTAAAAACATCAGTGTGTTTTTAACATTATTGTCATCCTAAATCCAAACCACAGCACTATACCAGGTACTAAACATAAAATTAACTCTATCTCAGCTGAAACCAGGACAAGTGTTTAGAAGGCTGGCAGGTCAGGCTAGTTTAAAGGTTTAAAACTATTAATTGCATTCATTAACAGAACACATCTTGCTAAAGGTTAACTCACGCATGTTATTAATCATCACTATGTACACAAAACTGTTAAGTCTTTAACACATATTGTAAATTAGCTGTGAGTATACAATATCATGGAACTGATGCTGTACAGTTAACAGTGGTAGCTATGCCCCTTTGTCGTTCTTGGAAGTCAAGGTCATCAGACTTGAGAGCTCTTTGAGTAAAGTAAGAACTGGTGTGGACTGGTCTGTCTCCTGCTATTATCTAATGCCTGATATTTTTATGTTATCACTACTCGCCAGCCCCTGCAAGAGATGGTTTCCTGTACTCCCAGTACTGCTTGTTTTGTTTTGTTTCTTGTGCATTTGGGAGTATGTCTCGCGTATTTACAGTCTGCTGTGCTTCTCTTGTCCTTTTGTCGGGCAACTTTTGTTGTGTGGATTTCTCCTATATGCAACTATATCCATCTGTAATTGCTCCTTTGGTGATCACACTTCTCATATCACTTTCAAGGAAATTTAATATTACTTATATGCTGATTAATACATTTTTAATTTATAGTCACAGGCATCTGTTTTTGCTACAATTAAGTTTATTGTTACCTCTCTAGATAAGTGTTTCCTGCCGTTTGTGATGATGCGTAATGTGATATAGATCAAAGTGATGCACTTCTAATGCCTTTTGGAATATTAGTTGTTAGCTATGAAATTCCTAACAGCACCATGGCTTATTGGCCTAGTTGCAAAGTCCCTTTGATCACCTGCATTTGCAGACTGTTCTTCTCTTGGAACTTTCTGTTCTGTTTCACTTTTGAGTAGCATCTGTACCATTGATATAGGGATCCAGATTTTTTGAGCTGACTACTATAACATACCTAGGTATGGCTTTTAACGTTAGATATTTGCATGTTTGGTGTGTTTGTTTTTTTTTAAAGTATGGTATAGCCAAATTGTTAAAAGAACACTACTGATTTACAGGAAATGCCTGGCTTTAGGAGAAGAGCTGTGCACTATTGCAATTTTTGTTCATAGCTTTAAAAATTCTGTGGCACCTTTATAAAATGAAAGGAGGGGGGAGGTCAGGGCTTGATTAGGAATGTAGCTTGTTGCTAATGCTTAATTCTCTCATGCAGAGATGCCTAATGGGCAGTCTTTCTCAAAGGCTGAGGAATTTGAAAATAGATTGCTTTAGTGCAGTTTTACAAAGTTCTAGGTGCTTTTCGTGCTGTCCAGTAACCATAAAAAAGAAAGCGTGCTCAGTTATCATTCCTACTTATATCTATACTTACTGGAGTTGGTGGTTATATTTGTTTCTGTGAAATTACTTTCCTTTTTTTTGAATGTAATTTATTTTCTAAAAAGTTAATTATCTTCTAGTGTGTTAGCTCTGCAGCTACTCTATCAAGAAGTAGCCAACAGGCCTGCCCTGCTCCCTTTTTTATTTATTTTTTTTTAACTGGCAGTACTTCAAGAGAACTGTAGAAATAAGTAACAAAAAATCAATCCTGTCTGGCTGCAAGGACAGCATTATTTATTGCTAGCTAGTCACAATTTCTAGAGCTGTCAGTTCAGTTCATACTGCCACACAGCTGCAATTGTGTTAACTACATTAATAACTACACTTCATTTACAGCTTTTCTTTTAAAAAATTTAATTGATCAGATTCTTATTGAGATTTTTCTGATCCACCTAGGGTACCACAGAAAGAAAGAGAGAACCCATCTCCTTGTGTAGTGAAGTTAGGGATCCATCACTTGCAGGGGAAGGAGAAAGTCTGCATGGCTAACATTAATCAAAACTCTATTCTCATCCCATATATAGAAGTCTTCCTTAAAAATAAACTATGCGGTTGTCCATTGTAACCTTAAATGAGAGAAAGCATTGGATGATCCGTACTAAGAAGAGGGACCTTTCTCAGGCTACGTCTTTATTAGCAAGTAATGTGATCCAGTAGGAACAGATGTGTAAAGCAAAGTGTGCTACACATCTTTTAGGGGCGCAGATTCCATATAGCTCCAGTCTGGTCTGAACGAAATGCCCATTAGCAGCTCCAGGGCTGTAGGCAAGTACTGGATCCTGCCTTATGGTTCATCTAAAAGGAATCCAGTTTGTGTGCTTGAAACCACTTTGTGACTCAAGCATGGTAGGAGGGGCTGATCAGGAGCGTATACTTTAAAAGTATGCTCTGATCCAAACTCAAGTCTTAGTGTAGAACTCCTTAAGTTGCCTTGAATGCTCTGCTGCAAACACAAAACTGAGGGATGCTGTTCTCATTTGTTTAACTTAAATAAAGCTCAGTTTTGCATAAGCTGCAGAAAAGCTATGAGCTGAACCTGTATATACAGCTTATTTGCTGATTATCAAAGTTAACTTGTAAGTAGACTCAAATCTGTCATCTTTTCATCTTAGTAGCTCAGAATTCCTGATAGGTATAATTCATTTTCAAAGATGGAATACTTAGTTTCAGTGCAGAGTGAAACAAGGGAAGCTAGAAGTTGCGGGGTACAGTTCTTGCTTCACTTTATATTTGTAGAATTACAGTTAAGGTGCTGAAAGTAAATGAGGATAGTTGGTTCTTGTAAGAATTTGTGTGTGTTTGTGTGTACTTCTTGGGGGGAAAAAAACCACTTCCCTGTATGTCTGTCATGGTTTACCCCAGCTGGCTACTAAGCACCAGGCAGCTGCTCGCTCACCCCCTCCCCCTGACCCAGTGGGATGGGGAAGAGAATTGGAAAAAAAAGTTAAACTCATGGGTTGAGATAGAGACAGTTTAATAGGGCAGCAAAGGAAGAGAAAATAATAATAATGAAGTACAAGAAGCTGAAAAGCCCTTGACTTGGTAAACATTGTTTATCAAAAACCAGAACATAAGTGTGCTATCAACACCATTCTCATCCCAAATCCAAAACACAGCACTATACCAGCTGCTAGGAAGAAAATTAGCTGTATCCCTGCTGAAACCAGGGCAATGTCCTCAGTAATCTCTACCCATTCTTTAGTTTTAAACATAATACCTGTGATGTTGCTCACTTTTGTGTTCTGAGCCACTATAGTGAAATGGCATAACATTTATAGCCCTCATGCAAGTTCTTAATTCTGAACACTTGTTCTTGTGTTATTTTCTTGACAATTTGCTACCATAGAAAACCTTTGTGTGTGTGTTTTTAACAGAATGATAATGCCTACTTTCAATGCAGACTGCTTTCTCCCTACCTGAGGACTCTTTGCGATGGTCACGAGATCTTTAATCTCTGCAGAAGATTATTCCTCAGCTGCTTCTTGCACTTAATTATGTGCACAAGACGACTGTTCTGCTCAGAGAAGCTAAGTTCTGAAAGGGAGCTCAGTTGTTCAGCTTTTTAGGTCTTTGAAGAAGAGCGGTGGTCTGTTTTATCATGGTCTGAGTATTTTGAGAATGCTTTTAGCTTTTTGTGCACTGGAGAGTGATTTTTTTACTTTTTTTTAATCCCTAAACAAAGGGGAAAAAAGTTGCATTTATTCAGGAGCAGAAGATGTGGTGTTGAGAATCCCATTGTTACTAACATTTTCTTTTTTAACCATTTTACACATAGTAACCATTTTTTTTTTTAACCATTTTACACATACATTCATAGTACATGATCTTTGAATTCAGGCAATATTTCAGTGGTTGGGAGCCCCTTGCTTTGGGTCCCTGAGTATGAAAGCTGGATTTCCAGGAGGTCATCTGTTCTGTTCTCTTCCAGCATAGTAAAGAGTGGTACATCTGTCCAAGCTGAGAGAGGTTCAAAGATAAGGAAAACACTGGATTTATGTTTGGCTACCAGGCATAACTGAAGTTTGAGCAAGTTTATGATAAAATATAGACAGACATGTGAATTCTTTCCTGTCTGCTCTCAGTAATATTTTGTAGTCTCCAGAAGTAGTAGTTCAGGTTTAAAACTCACTAAAGGAAATCTAGGGGTTTGGGGGTGTGTTTTGTTTTTTAATTTTAACTCTTCAGACACTTTGATCTTCAGAGATCTGCAGACTTAATGTGATAACAATGAAAAATGAGATGAGCATTGGAGACATGTTTCTTTCCTTTACTTAGGCTATGGCTAGCCATTTGGTGCCTTTCTGTACAAAATTTCCATCAAATCCTGAGCAGACAACCTTATCTTGGTTTTATTTTCTAGTGATTTCTGAAATGTCATTTGTGTTCTGCTCTTGTAATTTTATCAAAGATGATAAATAACTGGTACAAGCCAATGCCAGCTATTTGTTGGTGTGGCATTTACAGAAGTAATAAAACACTGGGTTTGCTTTCCTTTATGGGGAAAAAAATGTTTAGCACTGTAAACTCACTGTTGAAGTCCTCTGTGTATGCTGTGCATATGCATGTTCTTAAAAGCAGGGAAACTAATATGCAAACAAATTGGCTTAAGGAGAAAAATGGATTCATGCTTTAAAGCAGACTTGGAATTCTGTGGATATTCCCCAGTTCATCTATTTCAATGCATACATTTGCTATAAACGAAGAACTATATAATACAGGAACAAAAACCCCTGCTGAAAGACTCAACCAAAAACATTGTTTCCAAATAAAATATCTTTAACTTTTTCTTCTTGTGAATGATGTCACTCTAAGCAAAAACTTATTATCGTAAAATAATTCCTCTGCTTGCAGTTGAGAGTATGACAAAACCTGTAGTCTTTTAATGACATGGTTGCAGAGTTGTTCCTAAGAGCAAATGTGGATTATGACCCATTCCCCATCAAAATGAAAACTTTAAAATGTTGCTGTCTTGGTGCTTGTTTCTGAAGAAATCCTGCTGACACTGAGCTTTGTAGCAGCGAATCCTCAGCCCTAGTAAAACAACAGTTATCTTTATAAAGTGGATATAAGGTTACAGCTTCCAGTTTATGAGGCTTGAGTTCTGTTTGGGTAAAGACAGCAGCGCAGGAGAAGAATCTTCTGTCATCCTGTTGAGCTGAGCCTGAATGGTATAGCAGTTCAGGGTGGAAAGAGGCTACTTTAGTATCTGAAAATAATGTACCTTGAGCATATCAAGATTTGTTTTATTACAACAGTGCTTCAAATGTACAATCTAAGGTGGGCCACTGATACTGTTCTTTCATATGTAGCCTTTTGGCCTTGGCGTGTAGAAGGAAGCTGCACTAAGTCAACTTTAGCACGGTAAGGCAATTCTGGTAATATCCTCCCACTCACTCCACTTAGCTTTTTTCCTGGCAAAGACTGTACTAGCAAACTCTTTGTGATATTACCTGTTTTCTTAACGGGTAGAGGCAGAAAAGCAGTGATGAAATTAATCAGCAGTATCCCCTTAGCAATCTTTGAAAAGCAGTAATTTTAAGTGACAAATGCAAATAGTACTGAGACTTCCTGACTTTACAGAATTGCTGCTGAACAAGCACATGGTAGTCTCTATTTTAAGTGTAGTATTGAAAGCTTTGAGTGACTTTGGGATATTCATTGGGTGGACAAACAACACAGAATGGGCAGTTTTGGTTAATTACTATAATTTCTGATAGCTTTGTTGGTTCAATTAGAAATTAATGCCTGGGCATTAAATCCTATTTTTGTTTCTCAGTGTGCATTCAGCAATCATTAAAGAGATCATCTAACTATAAACAGCGAGAGTGGAAATCATATTTTTTAAAACCTTTATAGTGAAAAATTGTGGTGACTATAAATTATTTTAGTATGTTCTTCCCCTTGAAAGAGCACTTTAAACATGCTTGAGGTCAATATAGTGCTGCCATAATTGACATTAGGTCAACACTTAAAAATTATACTTAAAGGAAAGAACAGCTTATATTACACTATGTAATTGACAATACATAATGTAATGTAAGCTTTTTTTAAGTATATTTTTTCTTACATCATTTTGAGGGAAAAATGTGGAAGAATGGTGTTCTGTTAATTTAGTCTAATTGAAGTAATCATTTTATATTAGTAATAGTCTCAAAACGTCTGTAGTGGTAGAAAAAAAATAATAGGCCAAATTATGTTCTGCTAGGTGAATGCTAAAATAGGATTTTTTTGTAGAGAGTGCATTGACTGATACCTGGATTTGATAGTCTAATGTGCCAACTTCAGCCATTGGAAACAATGTCTTCATAGCGTGTGTGAAGCATACAGATGAAGGAGAACTTCCATTTTTGATTGTTGGTTTGAAGTGGGATTGCAAGGATTTGACCCTTAAGATAACTGTGCTCTCAGATAGGAAGGTACTCCGGATCTCCACAGCCTTCTGATTTTATGGAAGTTGCTAACGTGTGTGAACTGAATCTTAACTTTTCTGGTGTAAAACTGATATCAAAACAAGAAGAATATTTCTTGGTCTTCATCTTTGCTGTTTACGTGCCTCATTTTTTTGTAGGAAAGGGAAATAGATTTCCTCAACTTCTTCAGCTTTCCTACATTACAAAAGTCCTGAATCTGTGGAGTTGGGCATCAGCGAAATTTCTCAGCAGTGCAATGCTGCAATGAGCTAAGTGAAGAGTAGCTGGCTGAGGGATAATGAAAATGTTTTGTGGGGCACCTTGCTTGAGTACTTGATACCCACTTTCCCCAAGTCTATAACCACCTTTTATGCTGATAGGATGTGCTGTCACTAGTGAGTTAGGGGAATCACTTGGACTTTGAAATGCGTAGTATTCTTTTTCTGTAATTTTTTTACTGCAAAGTCAGTGTTGCCAACTCTTGCCATTGTATTGTGTTGCAACTATCATTTTGTGGGTTTTTTAAATGACAGATCAGTACAGTTTGATCACATAGATGTGATTACTTTAGAATATTTTTTTTGAGAGAAAAATCTTGCCTATATAGCTGTAACCATGAGCTTTTGTAATCCTTCACACCCCCTCCTTGTAGTAGTAGAACTACTCTTTTTGAAGTCAGCCTCATGAATGTGTGGACCTGGTGGCTTCTTTTATTATTTATTAGTCATTCTGAATCAGGCATCTACCTTTTCTAATGGTTCCTGTGGTATGAAGTTGTTGGGTTTGTGTTTGTAGTAAAGGTTATGGTGAAAAATCCAGACCTGTTATTTTGTTTCACCTTCAACTCTCCAAAATGAGATATTTTAGACATGATTTTTGCTAGGTCTATTACTTTCTGTCATCTAATTTCTACTTAAACATGTAATATTAGGTGTTTAAGTCTGAAAAGATTGTTAGTATGTAAGAATTGTGACAGGGCAGGATTTGGGAAGCAAGCAAAGTTTGCTCGCTGCAAAAGTCACTTTCAAACTTAAGAACTTACATGTCTTCAAAAGCATGGGGTGTGAGCCAGACACTGATCTATAGTTGCCAGCTGGCATTTCAGCATGCAAACAGCAATTGTTTTTCAGATGCATCTTTAACATGGAGGAAGGTAAAGAAATAGGTGCTGCCTACTGTGTGATCATTGATCATGCATCTTTAGAAGTCACTTTTCCTTCAATGGTTGCGTGGTTTAAGGCTCTGGTAATGCTGCTGCTTGTACCATTTACTGCATAGAAAATATTTAATAGACAAATGTCAAGGCTTCTCTACTTTATGGAGAGCTGAAACTTAATGTATCCTATGCCTAGAAATTTAGATACTGGTACATTCAGATTAAAAGGAATGATAGTCCTTGCCTAGAGCATGGGGTTTGATGCCTGGTTTGGAACTAACTTAACAAGACACTCATTTTCATCCCATTAACTTTTGTTCTCTTATTGTCACCCGTGCATCTAGTTCTATTGTGTTAGTTGTGTCAGAATGTATAGTTTCTGATAAGAATGCAGAGTCTGTGATCTTGTTTTAAATGAGGGCCACTTTACCTAACCTTTACATGTGGTGATTGAAATTTTGTTTATTTCATTACACTTTTTTATGCAATGAAAAGTACCTTTTACATGTGAGCCGGCTGAGGCTAAAAGGTGAAAAATGGCTTTTCAGAAGTTAATCAGTGGCAAGATCAAAAACTGGGAATGTGGATGTGTCTTCCCCTTCTGTGCATTAAACCAAATGGCACTAGAGGTTTCATTAAGATGGTACTTTATAAGGTGTGCTTACTTTTCAAAAGGACTTTGTTTATTTACTCCCCTAATTTATGAGATGAATGCTGGATATCTTAAAGGTGCAGTGTTTTAAAATTTTTGCTTTATTAGGAGCAGATACCCTTAAATCTTTCAGAGTGTTAATGATCTGAAAAATCACCTGTCTATTAAAAATATTTGTGTGAGATCTGCCCCATATATGAAGTTGTTCTTTATCTGTGCCTTCATCCATTGTTTTATGGACTTTTTTATTGTACATTACAAGTTGAGACATTCATAAAAATATAACATCATTTGTGTTGCTTTTAAAGTCATGCTTGTAATTTAGAACTTTAAAAAAGGAATGAAAAGATTTTTTGAGTTTCCTCAGATGAGCAATATGAACTTGTTGAAGCTACCCTGTGTGAAATACCTCTGTACATGAGTTAGAGACTTCCTGAGGACTCTGCCTATAAAATTCATTTTTTTTTGTCATGTATTCTCTGCTTGTTGCATTCCCTTCCAGTTCATTTCATTCTCAAAATGCGAGTGCATTTCCAAGTAAATTGGCAGTGTTTACAATTTCAGTCCCTAGTGCCATTTTTTAATCAAACACATAATAAAGTGCCAAATAAACCATTCCCACCTGCATCAAACTCTTTATGTTCTGCATAGGGTATTTTGTAATTTATTTACCCAGGAAGACCCGATTTATCTGCACATCTGGTTTTCAACCCAGTCCTGCTTTTTATCCAGTTTTCCAGCTGGTTGATTGAGGCATAAGGAGGTCAGGTGGCTTTCTTGAGGTCAGTGTAGTGATTGTCTCAGCTGGGATTATACCCAAACTTTATCCTTTGTGGTAACCACTTGGCCATACCACTCCTAACCAGTCTGTCCACATTGTTGGCGTAATGGGACTAACTGCAAATGTAATTTTCTTTGTTTTATAGTTTTGCTTGTATTTATGAGTTCAGAAACATTACATCTGTTCACAACCTGGTTCCATTCCACTTTGAACAGACACAAATTTTTGTGATGAATCTCCTTCCTGAATTCCAAATGTGTGTTAGTTTCACAAGTTCTGGGGTAGTGATTGATGGCATTGCTGGTTTGTGCTGCTCTGGTGTGCTTCCTCAGGGCAGACCCTGTCTGACACTCCTCTTTGGAAGAGGAACTCATGTTTTTGCTCCTGTGTATCAGTGCCATAAGCTTTTTAAGACACCTGATTGCTGAGATTCTCTTCCTCTAGAGTTTACTTGTTTACAGCAATAATACAAGGTTAGAACAAGATGCCCATATTTGATAAAGGACTTCCTTACACATGCAATTCTGTGTGTATACCTGTAAGTTGTAAGTCTGAGGAAAGAGAAACTCTGGAATATGGCATCATCAGCATAATCTTAACCCATTTGGTCTTGCTTTGCCTTCTTGAGTGAAGTCAAAATAGTTCTAGTTCCAGTTCTTGTTATCAATTTCTTCTCACCTTGAGTTGCTACTGCATTGAAGAAGCATGACTTAACACTAATCCACATATACATCTCCAGCAGCTACAGAAATTACAGGGCTCTCTAGAGTAAAGTAGATGATGAGACTTGCTTTCTGGTGCCAGTCCTGTGTTGTTTCAAATTCTGGTGGAGCCTCTGTTCATTTCACTAGATGAAATGCTCTTATTCAAAATAGTCCATTAAGTGTTCATTGCGCTGTCAGTACTTTCCAGGCACAGCTTTCTTCCTTCTACAAAATGGATTAGGTACTCTATTTGACTGTTACAATAGCATGTGAAATTTGCAACTGGCCATAACCAGTTAAAAATACCACAAATGCATTTGTAATAACTAGAAATACTTCTCCCCAAGATTTTGCTGTTGCCTCCACGTTGTCTCCAGCCCCAGTTATCTTTGCTCCTGTACTGCTGTCCAGGTACATCTATGTGTTCTGGTTAACTACACCGTAATAGCAACAACTGCTTGGGTCAAAGTCATCAAAAGGGGAGATTGCTTTATCTAGGGGAAGGTAGGACTGGAGACAGTAAGCAGGAAGGAAGATCTTTTGAAATACCTGATTAGTCTTTCATGTTAAACCATTTTACTGCAGCACCAAAAAAGGATGGAGAAAATATATTTTCAGTTAATTCAGTTAATAATTCAGTTTCATTGTTTCTTTTCTCATGTTGGAGATCTTTTATTTTACCAGTTTAAATAGGTCAAGTCTCCTGACCCCATCCTGATTTCCAACTGTATGATCTACAGCCCGCTTGTTCTTAAGTATTCAAGTTGTCATGCATTAAGCAGTTTTTATTTTCCCTTCAGCCACCTGTGGTATATGTAGGGACTACTGCTGCTGGCTGTCAAATGCATTTTTCCAGAATTACTTTTACTACTCTACAGTTAAGCAATTGTTTTCTTTGCTTAAAACTGAAATTTAAAATTGGGTATCTGGAAGTTAGAGCAACAGAGCACCATGAAGAGAACATGATACAATAGACAGCAAAATCTTGCCAACAGAATACTCAGTGGCTGCAAATTACCACAGTAACTGGTGGGCAATATTCTGTGAACATGAACGAAAAACTTGGAGTAGTGGGTATCCTGTTATGAGAGCTGTTGAGGCTTGCAGGGGTTACTTTATGTTCTGACCTTATCAGATGTGATGAAGCTCAGGAGGCAAACTTTATTTTATTTTTTTTACGCAGAAGCAAGCTTGAATTAAAGAGGTTAGAAGCCAGGAAAGTATCAGGGAACAATTCATATATGCTTATTCTGTATTCCCTCTCTCCTAGGCATCTGTCTGTCATCTTTTCTGGAAACAGGATAGTAGTCTCAAGTAGTTTTTGGTCTAAGCTAGTATGACCACTTGTAGCATTTGAAAGACCAGTAATTTTACCTAAAGTGGAAATAACCGGTTGCAGAAAGTTGTTTGTTTCTAGAGCATCCTATCTTGGAGTCCAGCTTCCTGCTTCTACAAGCAGCTGCATTATTGTTTACATTAATAATCACAAATAATAAGCTAATAAATAACCATTCAAACTGAATAATACATAGGTAATATTGTCGGGAGTCTTTTGCAAGAATTCAGAATCCCACCTTTCTGTCATAAAGTTTCTAATTTCTAAATGTGTTTCCAGCCTTTTTTTTTTTTTTTTTTAAATCTTGTGCTTATGTTGACCTATGGCTTGGGCAATTCTCCCTAGATGTTTGTTTCCAGGTACTGCTCTGTCACTACTGGGTGAGTATGCGCAGCCTTAGCTCTCCATTCCACTAATTATTTTAGGGGCTTATTGTCTTCACTTGGTTCCTGATTAAACCTCTCTTTCCCCCTCTCTCTGTTTCTTAATAACTGATCATTTTGAAGGAAGGTAAGACTCTCAGTATGCCAATTTCTTCCAGTACAACTTCTCCCTTTCACTCTGGCTCAAAAGCTATGTTCAGTCAGGTGGAAGATTGTAGTGGGCACACTAAGAACAACTTTTTTTTTTTTTTCTTTTTCCCCTCTGTCTAAATCCAAAAAGTGACAAAAGTGTCCTAAGCAGTCAGATTATTTCATCAGCGGGTTTGCAGCACCACAAGAGATTGAAACTCTGCTAAAACATCTGTTTCCTTACAGGTTAGATTCATTATTCCTGAAGTAAACTTCCAGAAAACAGCTTTGTGTCCTTAACAGTAAGAATTCCACAGGCTGGAGATCAGGCTGACTGCTAAGTGGAAAAGTTAATGTTTTTTGTGAAGGCACAATACAGCCACCTGTGTGCTATTACAGTGTGGAAATTAGTCATTTGTCTGGTATAGCGTTTGGTCTGACAAATTCTGGAGGTAATAAAACAATCCTCATTTTTGTGGGTTTTTAAGTCGTCTTCTCTTTTCTCTCCACCCACAAATGCCATGCACATGCCTCTCTTAGCCATGCTGGTTTTGTACTGTTGGCTGAACTTCCTCATATCAACTTGCAGAGATTTTGTTAAAAAAAATTTCCCCTACTTATAAGATGAATTTCTGAGGGAGGAATTAAGTTGTCCTTTGTGCTTCCTTTGCTATGTTTTTATACATTCTAGTTACAGATCTGAACCTGGTATTGGTTTTAATCCTTATATTCTTTTAATTCTTCATTTCTAGAAAGAAGGAACACAAAATGGCCCCTTTTCATGGCTACATTTCTTCTTCTCCAAACCAGGAAAAGAGAAGGCAATGATCAAATCCAGGCAGTTTGATTTTTACATCAGTGCATGCTGAAGAGAATGACTCACTTGAGAACCCCATTCCAAAAGCCTAGCTGAGTAGGCTACAGCTGAGTAGATTTGTTGGTATCCAGACTGAGGATTAAAACAAAGCCTGCTCCTTGAAAATGTGCTGGTAGTTGTAGAGAGGTCTGTGAAGTGTTCCTTTTGCAGAGAAACTCCTGTTGCTTCTCTCTCATGGTGGTGGAAAGGAAAAGAACCTTAAAACAAGTCTTGTTAGGAGAGCTGGGAAACTGAAGATGACTAGTGCCCCTTCAGATCTGCCAATTGAAGTACATCTCGCGCTTTCATGCTTTTACTTGCTGCCTCCTACCGTATCTGCCTTGAGCAGTGGAAGGATTTGCTTTGCAGTAGTTTAAAGTCACACCCATGATTATCAGCTGCTGAGATAAACAGGTTATTTCATGCCACATAACTGTCATTATGGCTCTCGTCAGGTCAGTGGTATAAGGTGGTTGGTGTTGAACCTGCCATGCCTCCATTTTGCCACCTTTTCTCCTGTGTTGTTTCTAGTGGTTTTGCTGTTGTCTTTCGCTTCATCTCCTGTTAAAGGAGGGTGCTGAAGCCTCTGCAGTTCAAGAGCCCCAGTGGCTAAACTCCTCTAGATCTATCATAGTTCAACGCTAGCCAGTCTATTGAAAAACAGACTTCCAGATAATCGGGGAAAATGTTTCTGAATCTGCTCAGACCTCGCCACCCACGCTGAGTATTGTGAATGTCATCCTCACTTAAGACTGTGTTTTCTTTTTCTATTTATGGGGGTTTTTAAAGGTCAACTTAACCTGAAGCGTGGAAGCAGCTTCATGAGTGCACCTTCTGCACTTGCAGAAGCCTGTTGCAATGCTTGCAGTGTTGACAGTGGCTGTAGAAACTGGGAGAGAGTTGAGCCTCACTGAAGTGAGGGGATAGACATGGTAGTCATCTCCAGTGAGGTAAGGAACTGCTGTTGAACTTGGCCTTGGGGAGTTGAAAGCAGAGATCTCTTGTGCTCATTAACAGCAACGAGTGTTGTTGTCAGGCCCTTTGCAGTGAAATGCAAATCTCATGGGTCATAACCACAGTGTGGTTTACCTAATAAATGAAATAAGAAGTAGATAATGTGCAACAGCACTATGAAGAGCTTGTTATACAGTGTCCTCTCCTTGGAAGGTGGTGTGCGTGCTTCAGCTTGAGGGCCAGTACTTGCCTGAATGCTTCTACCCAGCAGGGCATCAAGAGCTTACAAACACTGAGAATTATGTGCCATGAAAAATACTTATAATTCAGGTGTTGCTGGTCGCTGTAACCCCGTGGAGGATTTATGTTAAAGAGCAAAAAATCCAAAACCAGTGTTTTCAGGCATTTGCCTGGGATCTATTTTTAGGAATGGCAAGAAAACAAGAACAAATGGGTGGCTGACGCCCCCTAGTGCCATGAGAGCACACTGCGCTACTCAGCCACCACGGCCGCAATATTGCACTTGACTTTTGCTTTTGCAATAAAAAGAAACACTTTTGGGATAAAATAACTCGTGATATACTGATTGTTCACATGCAATTGTTTCCTCACTGGAAACATGAATTCTCCCATCATTTATTTTTCATGTCTTGTTGTGCAAAAACTGAGAGAGGGGATTCTGTTTGCAACCACTATCATTAATATTTGCATTGCATGCAAAAAACTATACAGGGAAGCTGAAGGCTTGTAAGGTAAATTTTTTACCACAGTTATATATCTGCCCAAGAATGACTGGGAGGAAATACTGTACAGCTGGTGATGTCTGATGCTGTGGTGTGTTATTTAACTTGGGGGTGGGAGGGATGGGGAAGAAAAAGTGCCAGTGAGGGAGGAGCGAGAGAGTTGTGGGGTTTCGTTTTGGTTTTGTGGTTATTAGCCATGTGGTTTCGGTTGAATTGCTAAGACCTTGAGAATCACTTCCAAATGCTATGATCTAAGATGCAGCAGTGTGGACGTATGTTAGAATAGATTCCCTTTGTGCTTAAAAATTAACTTAAAAGTGTATATTCACAAATAGTGTAAAGTAGCACAGAGCTCTCATTCTAGGAAAAAGGTTAGAGTCTAGACAATAGCTCCATGTAAGGTAACTTAATGGTGGCCTTAAGCTATTATTAAAACAGCTCTTTTCACTATTTCTGTGTTGCCCTAGTCTCAGAATTTTTGGAACTGTGGCTTTTGTCAAAATGTAGCTATTTACTCTTGTCAAATGTTTTGGCATTCCATCAGGTGTGAATAGCAGCTAATAAAACTTCAATAAAGAAATGAATTTTGGTGTTTAGTCAGCCAGTTGGCTTGTCACTCTTGTCAGTCTGTAACATTCCCCCTAATTTTGCTGTTGCACAGATTTTTAATAAGCAAGAGAAGGTGGTGAGCCTCATCCAGAATGCTATTGTATGTTATTCTTTAACAGTGAAATATAAAAATGGGGATGTAAAGTGAGGCCTTTACGAGTAGATATGCTTCATTTTCTGGACATTTTGTAAACCAGTGTCTTCAGAGATAAAGTTGGCAAACAGACCTGAAATGTGCTTTGAGGGGGAGTGGGCAGGAGATGAGGAGGGTAAAAAGTTAAAAGAAATCTTGCAGTGATGCTAGATCTGTGCCTTTTGTTCTTATTTTGGGTGCACTTTGGAAGGCTAATACTGGTGGTCTCTGTACAAATTCCTGTTCACTTGTTCACAGAAACTCCTCTTTAGAGCAATCAGTTCTTATAGTAAATTATAACTTTTTTCAGACTACATAATTATGTTTAAACAGTAAACTTCATCATTTCTTTCCAAAGATAGTAAGGTTGATGCTACCAAGATTGTAAAACAAAATGTACGGAAAAATGAAGTTTTCTGCCTTTTGTTTCTTGTTTTAGACTTTGAGATAACCTAAGACTATAGGTGTAATCTAGCTATGCCTCTACACTAGCTGCTAGAAAAGCTCCAGTTAACATCTGAGTTTCAAAAACTTTTGTTCAGTTGAACTTTTCTGTGAACATCAATAGCAAACTTGGGAAGAACAAATAAAAATAAAAAAGGGTTGGGATTTATTTTTCCCAGTTATTTGAGGTATATCTCATAGTTTCTAATGCAGAGAATATTTTATACTTCATCACAATTTTCTGCTGTTTTTAAGGACCAGTTCAGGGTGAAGAAACCTAATTGTGGGAAATTAAGGAGTTGTGTATGGCACTGAACATATCCTACTGTATTCAGTGTTGATCCCTTAAACTGTTCTGGAATTGTAAATGTCTCACTTGTGTTTGGAATAGCTGTGAAACACTCTACATTTTCACAAATTAAAAAGGGAAACATTCAGTATAACATATTCTTTTTTCTTTTTTGGTTTGTTGTTGTTTGGGTTTTTTTTTTTTTTTTTTTCCCCAGTTCTTCACGGATCTTATGCATAGCCTATGAGGTTCTGCAAGGTTTGCAATATATGAACAAACATGGAATGGTCCACCGAGCACTCTCCCCTTGCAATATTCTTTTGGATCGAAAGGTACGGGTACAGGAATAAATCTATGTTTTTATTTAGCTATGTCATATATGGAGACTAGAGAGTCACAGCCCTTCTGATGGGGGGAAAAATGCACATCTGGAAAGCTGTTGGTGTTGTTTGGTTTTGTTGTTTGTTTTTTTTGGTGTGTATGGTTTTTTTTGTTTTAAACTACAGTTTTCCACTGCTTCCTAACTGCCAAATGTATTTCAGATTTTATTTCTCTCTTTATCCATTTTCCCAAACAACTTTTTTCACCCTTTTCTTTTTAAGGTGGTAACCTAAGTCTACTTGTTGTCATTGTAATTAGTTACAAGACCTTCCTGGATGTTTGAATAGGAAAATATTTCTTCTGGCTACTTAGTTGTTAATAATATTTCCTGTGTTTCATGGTGATCTAGTACTTGGCTTTTACTTTTAAGTTATCAACATATTTCTTTGTTCGCTTTAATTATTAAAATTCCAATCTCTGTCAATTCTGTTGTCACAGACTATTGAGTTAGCATTATGGAATACAGGTTCTGCTCATAAAAGCTGAGAGAAATTAATAGCTGCTGTTGTACTTAGAGCACTTGCTTCATTTGAACTGGCAGCTGTAGAGCTCAGCCTGTCTGCATAACCCCTCTCTCCTTCCCCTTCTTACTCAGTTTAGATAGAATAGCTAGATCCTCCCCTTGGAAGGCAGAAAGAGAAGAGGAAGAAGGAAGGAACACTATTTCTGATATACTTACAAACAAATGAAAATCATAATAAGGCTCTAACAAGCAAAAATACTTAAGGATTTTAAGATATTCATAAAATCAATAAAAGAACCAAAGAGGCAATAAACTTCTATACTTTTCCCTTGCACTTTGAACAGCTTGCTGATGTAGCCTTCACTGTTGCACCACCTGCAGGCTGGCTGAGTGTAATTCAAAATCCATCAGAAACAATACCTCAGTTTAACTTCTATGCCTATTTTTTGTTGTTTTGGTGTTAACTTTCTGCCCCCACAGAATAAAAGCAAGCACCCGGAAGAAATGTAAGAGGGTGACTTTTTATAGGTATCTGTCTTCTGACAGCTAATGCTACTTGAATTTATTTTTAACTTAAACACAGATTCTTCCAGTGTCAGATTCTACTGCTCTTGAACATTTATTTTTTCCCTTTTCAGGGACATGTGAAGTTGGCTAAATTTGGACTCTACCATATGACAGCTCAAGGTGTTGATGTTGATTTCCCTATAGGGTAAGGCTGTAGCTACACAATACAAATATATCAGGGATACATTTTTTTCAGGAAATACATTTGTGTTTTGAGGAATCATCTTCAAAAATGTGTTGTATGCACAGGTTATAGGTTGCTGGTTTAATTCATATCCATTGCGTACACCCCTTACACAGCAGCTTCTGATAATGTCACTGAAGAGGTTATCACCTGACTAGGTGAAATTAATGAAAGACAGGGAATGGGTACCATGTGAGCATGTTACTGTAAGTATGTGATGTCAGTCCTTATTGCCTGCATTTGCCTTCAAATGCTAATAGTTCCATGCGACTCGGATTCTGAGGGTATGATCTAATTTCAAATTTAGGAAAAAGCACAATCAGTGCTTCACTATTGCACACCTGTAGACCTCTTGTCTTGTTACCATTTTGTTATTTATGTTCAAGGGATCTTACTGTCTAGCCAAAGTGACATGCTTTGTTGCATGTTTCCTTACCACTTTTTGCTTTTTTGAGGTGGCATGTTGTTTACAATTGAAATACTGACCTGATTGTTAGATATGCCCAAAAGAAGTAATGATGTTTCCCTTCAAAAGTTGATTATTTTTTTTTTAAAGTATTACAATGAATTGTTGACAGAAAAAGTAATAATGTTATTTTTAAATGATCTAGCAGCAGGTAGAATATGTCCTCAACACCTTTTGTTACTTTTTTTTACAAATTCAAAAGTTATTTGATAGGAACACTGTCAATGCAGGGGAATACTGCCACCCCCCCNGGATACATTTATTTCATGTACTAGTGCAGAAACTCAATATACATTTTCTTTGAGATACTAGTAGACATACTATTTCGAAAGCTGCTGTTATTTCCTCTCACAAAACAACAGAGCTAGTGATTAAGATTTGATCTTTTGTGTAGAAGGCAGTATATATTTTGCAATTGGAGTGAAACTTTGCTGCAATATGTCGATTTTGACTGAATAAAATAGAACAATCTGCATTGCTATGATTTCCAGTTTTTCAGAATGCAAAATTGTTTTGATTGCTATAACTGAAAGGTAGGATTTTTGGGCAGACAGGATATTGTTTAATGTTGATGAATCTTTCTAGGTACCCATCATATCTGGCACCTGAAGTAATCGCACAGGGAATGGTCAAACCAAGTGATCATACTCAGTGTGAGAAGCCTCTGCCTTCTGGCCCTAAATCTGATCTGTGGTCTCTTGGTATAATATTGTTTGAGCTTTGCATGGTATGTAAGAAGATAATTTTCTTGATTGTGACTCTTGGGGAATAGTTACATTAACTTGATTGCCCCTGAGTATGGAGTTAATGACACTTTGCCCACCACCTGAGTCCAACTAACAGAATATGCGGACATTCCTACCTGGACAGTATTGGTGATGGTTCAAGTAGTAAGATGCATGTTGGCTTGGTATGAGTATATGTGTTCACCATGAAGGGCACCTGCCTGTTAAGCTACAATGATGTGATGGCACGATCGAATTCTGAGCGAGGAATGTCTTCTGAACCAAGAAGTCTCTCTAGATAATTTGTTGGTTTAATTATGCTTTTAAGCATGAAGTAACTATTGCTGTCATGCCCTCGTTCTCCTTGGAGTGGATGAGAAACTAATAACATTTCATGGAGAGGAAGAGAAGGGAGAATCTACCTCATCACCAGAGTTTAAAGAGCTTCTCTAGAGAATTAAGGGTTTATTTGGAAAATGCTTATTTGACTCTAGAAGTTGAAATAAATTATGACAGGATAATCTTTACTATTTATTTATGTTAAACTGGATTTATTTTCATTCAAAGACAGCAACGTTCTGTAGGGAGGTATGATCTAGCAAATACCTCTATTGATATTTAGTCTCATATAAGATAAATCATCAGACAATTGCATGGTCAAAAACCTGTTTTATATAGTGATTAGAGCAGGACATTGGAAATAGTGTTCCTTTGCCTATTCTTCTCTTCTGTAAATTTGCACAGTATTCATAAATCATTATTTATTCTTTTGAGTAAGTACATTTTCTTAAAAATGCAATAATGATTTTTTTTTAAACACCTTTAAAGGGATTTTCAGATGACTTTTGAAAAGCATTGTGCAGTAATACAATCATGATTACCAAGTTCAGTAATTACCTTTGTTCATGCTCACATTGGAAAGTTTTTGAAAGTCTGTTACTGAATTAATAATGAACCTGCAGGTTTGCTAAGGCATCTTGGGCTTTGTTTTGCATTTTTTTTTGTTTGTTTGTTTTGCATTTGTTCGCGTTAGGATACATTATAAATGATACATTTTTTCTTTATCATGGCATGAAACTGTTTCTGCTATAGTTGGGGTAAATAATGTTTTCTGTTCTAATGGGTAGTCTTCCTAAATCTAAAATTCATGTGTAGAAACTTATTTCACTGTCTTTGTATATAGATGGCTGTGTATGCTAGCTAAATATTTTTATGTGGTAGCATTCAACTCTTGATTTGATTTTGTTATTCATTTAGGGAAGAAAATTATTCCAGAGTTTGGAGATAGCAGAGAGATTGAAATTTATAATTATGTTAGGTAAGTAGCACAAAATCAATTTTTTACGTTTCCAAGCAGTTCTATAATTATAGCTTTACAGACATCAGTTCATGATGCTCAGACCTAAGGCACTTTATCTTTGTCAGCTTTCATCTCCAGAATTACATAGGCATTTAAAGCATGGTTGTTTGTCTAGGGAAGGTACAGAGGTGGGTGCCAGGAAAAATAACTTTGCAGAAGAGCTATGGGTATGTTAGAGTAAGGGTGAACTATAAAAACCCATGCTCAGGAAAGGTTGCCATTTTGATGGTTATTTGTTGTTTTATGTTGCAGGAGGTTTGTGAAATGAGTTAGGAATCGTATAACACTAAAGAAAACTGTCCCTGCACTAGCAGTGTTTGTGTACCAAATCCCAGGCAGGGAGAGGCAGGACTCAAATAGGAAAACAAAATAAAAAGAGGGCTGAGAAGTGTATTACTGGATCCAGGCTTTTGTTTCTGGCTTCTCCTACAAACTGTAAAATGTTACTGTAGACATGGAATTTTTCCTTAATGTAAATGAGTCTGGAAGTTGGACTATTTTGGGGCTTTTTAAAACTTGATTTCTTGTGGGGTTTATGTATAAAACATAGGGAGGGGAAGGGCATGAATTTGCAATTTGAAGCTTTATCTCTAAGCTATTATTATCCAGTGTAAATAGTAATACTGTTAAAGTTAGTTACTGTCAGTAGAACTATCTTTTTAATTCAGCAGTTAGTGCTTGGGTGCTGAAACTCTTACTGTTTTAGCAAGTGATTTCTTAGCAAAATTTCCTGAAGCATTTCAGTTCTGTGCAAGTTGAATGCAAGTTATTGGTAACCTTTATCCACTGAAAAAACTTCATGTCCTGACTTAGGAATTATTTCTCAATAATGTGCTGAAAACAAATATAAAATACTGCCTGTATTATCTGCAAGTAGCAACAACATGAAAATTACTTTGAGCTTCTAGATGCAGGTATTTTTAAGTTCTTTCAGTTGTTTTGTTTTGAGGTTTTTTTTATTTTTGTTATAAGTGGAAAGAATGTTTTAATTTATTTGGCAGTGTGACACTGAATTTACTAAGTCTGCGAAAAAGGTTTTCACTGTTAAATTAGATGTGCTACTGAACTTTCTTAGGCTTCAATTTTCTGTCTGCATAGGTGATAATTTTCATTTCAAATTTTAAGAATTCACTTTCAGGTGATGTGGCAATGTCAATATAAAGCCAAAGTTAAGTGCTTTTTATGGAGGTGGGGTTTTATCTGATATCCTGTTTTTTCATAATCTTTAACTATTTATTGTTCTGTTTGTTTTTCAAAGGCTGTGTAGATGATATTGTAACTGTATTGGCTGAAGAACATGGTTGCCTTGATATTATTAAGGTCTGTGGGACTAGTTTGCTCTTCCATGCTGTCTTATCTAAAACATTTTACTGTTGTTACATAGTATTTCACTTTTTTTTTTTTATTTTATTTTTTAAACTTATTTGGTAAAATGATGTATTGCAGTATGAGGAGAAATTTTGAAGTCTAAACTACATATCTAAGATAGTTTCAAATAGCCAATACTGGTAATATTCATTATTTCCTAAATTACGGTCAATCTCAGTAAATGCTAATGCTCTCTGGATAGTTTAATAAGCTATAAATTTTCTTTAAAGTGTTAAGGCTTAAGTATTTTTCTCCTAGAAGTAGTTTTCTATCTGGTCCGCTTTACACATTGTGATAGTGTAGGTTTATACAGTTCAACACCTCTCCACACCCAAAATTAACCAATAATTTTAGCATCTGTTTATTTTGAGACATTGTGTGAAAAGATTCTGATTATTAGCAGAAGGGAATTCCCAGGTACTGCATTGTTTCAAGCTGGGTACAGAATATCTCAATTAAAAAATAAAAATAAAAAGCTGCACACAAAGCAAATTTTTCAGATTCCCCCCCCCCAAAAAAAAAAAAGCAAATGCAGGGATGGGGGAGAGAAGAATTATTTCCACAGCATTTTGGTTTGAAACAATTAACCTCATATATGGAGGTATGAAGTGTGAATAGCCTGTATGTTAAAAGTTAAGTATGAGCTAAGTGGCTTGCTGAATTAAGACAGAAATAAACAGACCTCCTTCATATTTTTCTTATGTTCCAGGACCTTTCTGAAAATATCATAGCTCTACTGAAGAAATGTCTTACATTCCAGCCTTCTAAGAGGCAAGTATTCAGTCCAAATGCCTATTAAACTCTGTTGGGATACTATGAAATTAGAAGACCTGTTACTGAACCTTTTTTGAAATACTGACAATTTGTGCTACCTGTCCAAAAATTCTTGGGTTTGTTGTTTTTCAATGTTTAAAGGAAAATAATTGGGTCTGGGGTGCGGAAATTAAGTCTGAAAAACCTTGAGATTGAATCTGAGTATTTTGGGGGAAAACTATTCAGGCATTTTTTCACAGCTTTTACTGATTCCTTCCTGTCTAGAAGTTGGTGGTGGTTTCTGTAGCTCTGTTGTAGACAGAATGAGGGCTGCTTTCTTCAATCTCTTCTTTCCAAGTGCTTTTGCATTCTGTCAGTCCACCACAACTTTCTTCTAAAAACTGTACTATGCTTTTGTTCTTTAATGAAGGCTTTGCCTTTGCATTTTTCCATCTCTGCTTAGAGAAATTAATAAAATAGTTGCTATGTACATTAAATGAAGGTGAGATCTGAACTTGGGCTGTAAACAGACTGCATGGTGTGTTATGCATTATAAATTGAATAAAATTGGTAGACATTTTTGCCATTAAAATTTCTGAAATCCAGTATAATTTAAAATAACTTGCTAATATTTGCTACTGGGGACATTTCTTATTGAAGTGTCACATTTTTGAAGGCACTTTACTCTTAGTGTTTTATTCTCTTTTCTCAATTCAAGGCCAACTCCAGAGGAATTGCTGCATGACAGTTTGTTTGGTGAAGTATCCTCAGTATATCCTCCCTTTCACAAACCTGCTGGTCTGTTCTCATCTTCTCCAAGGTGTGCTAATTTAACGCTTCCTGAAGACATAAGTCAATTATGTAAAGGTAAAAACAGGTAGTGGGATAAATGTCATTGGAGGGGGAAGGAAAATAAAATGTTTTCACATTTTCTTTGAATACCTTTTTGGAGAGAAACTATTAAATGTTACAATACTACATTCTTGTAACATGAGCGTGTTTTGAGGGTTGTGGGCAGGTGTTTAATGGGCAGAGACATGAATGTGTCTTGAGGGATGTGTGCAAGTCAAAGGAGAGCATCTTGATTTTGTGCTTCAATCTCAGGGAATAAATGGTTGTCATTAGTATTCAAGTCCAGCTTGGAACTTCAATATTATCTTTTGCCTTTAGAATTTGGACATGTACATGTACAAGGTAGTTTCTTTCACTAGTGTTGTGAATTGCTAATTGGATTCTGCTGGATCATAGTGTCACCGAAATCCAGGATTGTTATCTGTTTTACAGGTACTAATGCAAAGATACCTCTTTCTGCAGCCTCCTTGGCAGTTTTATCTGCCAATCGATTTCCTATATTAACGGTCGTTTGTCCAAACTGGGGGGCCTTGCAATGCATTACAGCCAGCTCTTTTGGTTTCTGCACGTACTGCAAGAGTTGAAGAATTTCTTCCTTGTGCTGTATGGGTGATCCCTGTGCTGACAGCAGTCCTCTTTCCTTCCAGATGGCTCCAAGAGCATGGATCACACCAAAGGCATATTTGGAGTCAGTCCATATGTTTACTCTCTTTCCTTCTGATATCCGTAGAGCCTGTTTTAATGCCACCAACTCTGCTTTTTGTGCAGAGGTGTTTACAGGCAGTGTTCCTGACTCCAATACCTTATCAATGGTGACAACAGCGTATCCAGCCATTCGCCTCCCCTCCTTCACGAAACTGCTTCCATCTGTAAACAGTTCTAGATCAGGATCCTTTAACGGTTCATCCTTCAAATCTGGTCTACTAGAATAAACTTGCTCAATAGTTAGCAAGCAATCATGCTCCAATTGTTCAGTAGGATTTTCTGTTGTCAGGAACGTTGCTGGATTTACAACTGCTGTGGTCTTTAATTCCACGTCATCTTGTTCGAATAGGACAACCTGATATTTTAACATTGTGCTAGGGGATAGCCAATGTCCCCCTTTTTGCTCTAAAACAGTGATCACCATATGTGGTACATATACCACCATCTTTTGGCCCATAGTCAATTTTTGAGCTTCTTGAATCAGCAGTACCATCACTGCTACAGCACTCACAGTACTCGCGTTGTTGAGTTGTTTGGAAAAGTATCCCACCGGCCGCTTCCAGGATCCCAGCCGTTGCACCAACACTCCAAGGGCCAGATGTTGCCTTTCGTGTACAAACAGCTCAAAAGGTTTGGTTAGATCAGGTAA